>CAJNIZ010009045.1:0-13866 GCA_905231905.1 Symbiodinium pilosum
AGGCGGTGAAGTTCGAAGGTGAGTCTACAGCCCACAGCGATTTTCATGCACACCCTCTGGAGGCCGTGCAGGGACTGCTGCCATCAGCTCGTGCAGAGGAGGTGGGTCCGGCAGCTCCTTTTGAGGGGGAGTCCTCCATGCGGGCGCATTACCAGGCCCCACCAGCGGAAGCCCTCAGGACAGCTCTCTGTGACAGTGGTGTTCGCCCATCGGATTCTCAAAATGCTGTTGTCCAGACTTTGGAGTTCAGTGGCGAATCCACAACACATCGCGACTTTCAGCCACATCTGCTGCCAATGCTGCTTGGTGCTCAGAGCGCACACAGGGCTGACAAAGATGTTAAGGATCTAGACAAGTCTGCTGTTCCGTTTAAGGGTGAGTCGTCAATGCGTGCTCATTACCAAGCTCCTCCAGCGGAGGCATTCCTGCGACAAACTGCTCACCTACCTGCGCAGATGCATTCTGACACCTTGTCCCAAGCAAGGTTCGAGGGCCAGTCTACAGCACATTCCGATTACCAAGCGCATGCACTGCGTTCATGCCAGCCGATGCGACCAGCACATGTGAGCTTTGACCCCAAAGTTCGCGTGCCGTTCGAAGGCGAGTCATCCATGAGGGCACACTACCGTGCACCATCATTGGAGGCACTCAGGAGTGCTGCATATCAGCAACCAGGCGCATCCATGCGCGGCACCTTGCAGTGTCCAAAGTTTGAGGGTGAGTCCACTTCGCATCGAGATTTTCAGCCGCCACCCCTGCAAGCATTGCTGCAGCATGTTGCAAAGGAGGAGGGCGCGCTGACGTCCGCTCCCATCCCCTTCGAAGGCGAGTCCTCCATGCGGGCCCACTATCACGCTCCGCCAGTAAGTCAGCCCACTTCCTCCCAGGATAGGCCGCCAGTGGAAACATTGCTGCAGCTGCTCTCAAGCTCTGAAAGGCAGCATGGTGATGTGACCAGTGATGCCGCAGGCCAGGCTGAGCCCACAACGGGCATCAAGGTTCCATCCTTGGACAAGCTGCGCGCAATTCTTCATGAGGCGGAAGCTTGCTGCACGCCAGACCAGGCTCCCAAGATACCCGGTTCATGGCCACGTTCGGAGCCTTCCGGCTCGCCTTGGCAGCCAGGACGTGTCCCAGACCTGGGGGGGAGAGATTCCAGCAGGCCAGCAGGACGTCCGAGTGGCCTTCATGGCGTCCGTTCCCTTTCTCAGGACACTGTTCCTGGGTTGCCGTTGATGAACATGTTTGATTTTAGTGTCTTCCTAGGAGAAACGACCAGTTTGTAGGGTGTATCCGCAAGCCCTACATTCCCAGGACACGGATCCCTTAACCCCAAGCTTTTCATTTTAACCGACCTTATAGGGTTTGGGTCACAGCATTTCGGGCTGTGTAAGCCAGTGCCCCTCATGGAAATTGCTGCATCCCAGGTCAGAGGCCAGGCTCGGCCCCCTGAGCCTCCCATGCTGGAGCCCAGAGTTCGGGACTTTCCGTTGCCGGCTTGGGCCCAGGAGCACGCTGTGCCTCAGGGAGACCCACTTTCTGAGGCAGGGCATCCACATAAACAAATATGAAGATTGCAATATGACAGTTATGTGTATAGTCCTCATATTATTTCATATATGTAAAGGAATGCGCGTACATCTTCATGTGCATGTGGTAATTCTGTGATTTCATAATTCCCACAAACCAGATGGTGCTTCATGACAGCAACTTGCCGGTTGCGAGGCGTTTTGTCTTCACCATGTCTCAACACACTCTCCCCAAAAGTAACCCTCAGGGCAGCCAAGTTTACCAAAGTAAGGTACTTGAAAGAGACGACCGATATCCTCACATCCCTTTCACAAGGTGAAGCCGTCCTTGGCGGAGACAGCTCGACGAGGTGCGCGCACTCCGCGGCCATGCCAGCGGCAAACCCAGGATAGAATGCACAGCATGATGGACCACATGCCGGAAGGATGTGCAACATGGGGTTAGCCCAGCTTTAAGCAAAGTTATGCCGAGCCGACTTGATTTCAATTGCGTGCCCAGGCCAGTTTTCGTCCAGCAGCCGCTGCCAGGCATGTGGCTTGTGTGGAGATTTGACCTTCGATTTCATTTCGAGCATGACGTCAAGTAGTCGTTCGAAAATGTTGCCCAACAAACATTGGTGGGTTGTTTAATCTGTGTAGCCGCAAGAAGAGTGCAGGACTGCGATCCGCCAGCCAGCCTGCTCGGAAGCGGCCCAATGAGATTCCGCGAGGACTGGCGACCAACTCATGCATGCATGCATGCATGCGCATAAAAATGTGTACATACATATATGTTCCACTCAGAGCAAAAGGGTCCCTTAAGACCGTTACATGCATTACAATGTGGGGCCAACCGTGTGGTAGCTGTCACTTCTTTAGCTTGGTCCAACGGTTGCAGTTTGGGACATCTGCAACGTTTGCCCACCCTCCCATTTTTCAGCCGCTCAAATTCGGAGTTTTAACAGTGTCCGGAATGCCGTACTTGGACTACTTCAGCTGATTACCATCCTGCGCAGCGGCACTTCCCTCTCCAGTACTGCCACGATTACAACTACCAACTCAGACGAAGGCAAAATCTGTTCACCTTATAAAGATATAGGCTGGGCTGCTGTTTGTTCTGTTTGTCCATCTCTATCACGCATGCTTGCGAAGATTCTGGGATAAGAATGCAGCCAGCTACACCTCAGACATCATTATTGCCAGCATTGCAGTATACAGCGTGGCCGCTGTTACGTTTACACGGCAGTCGTTCTCACTTCTAAATCAATTTCGGAGTTTCTGCAAGCCCGAAATACCTCTCACACAATTCCCTATAACCACATTGAACTTCTTTGGCCCTTGCAGAAGCTAGTTTTTCAACGATTTTTTACAGTAGCCCTGTGTCAGGCCCGTCGAGTTCCAGGCTCAACTGCAGCTTCAGGTTTCAGGGTTTTGGGGTTTAGGGTTTAGGGTTCGGGGGCTGAGGGAGTCCAGATGCAAAAAGTGTTCGGGGTCTTGTATCTTTTTGACCAGTAACCGCACGAGATTCGTTGCCATTGCTCCTTTGCTTTTGCTGCTACGCTTTGCCAGCCAGCACATGAAGCCTCCCCCAACATTGGGTTCCTCATAATATTTGGAAGCCCAAACCCCAAATTCCCGATCACTGGCATAGAAACCTTAAGGTACTCACCATGGCATATTAAATGGGACCATACTCGTACTGTTTAGAAAGCCCTTTTCACTCCCCAGAATCCTGAATACAACACAAACCCTAAACTCTTAAGCTTTTGTTCACAGGGGTGCCTGCTCGCCCTCGCGAAGTTCGCACGGCCGTAGGGCCAGGGTCTAAGATGCTATACGGAATGCGATGCTGTTTGTAGCCCAGCTCTTTTGCAGGGCAATCCTTTAGGGTTGAGGGCCCGAACCATTACACAGGAATCACCTTCTGAGAAAAAGAGGGGCACATAGAGGTTTGAGAAAAGTCGCTGATATCTCAGGATCATGGCCTTTCTGGGATCAGGCCTTGTTTCATATGAGCCATGTGACTGTTTCTTGTGGGGGTGGTTAGAAGTAGGGCCAAGTCCAAGTTCGGGAAATTTGTAGATTAGGTGAACAGAGATCTCTCAGTTCCCAAGTGCAAGCTCGCAATACCATATCGGCTTCTCCTTCAACCGGCAGCACGCGGCGACGGCCCTATGAAGACATTCCAAGCAAGTCTTCCCTGGCAACTCAGGGTCTGGGGATGCGGGGAAGCCAGAGCATGGGTTCAAAAAGGGGTGTGTACCGTGAGTCTTTTACCAGGCATAAATCTAGACATCAATACCTCCACTAATAACTCACCATCTCCAATTGATCATTGACATTTGTGTCAGGTCCAGGTGCTCCGGACACCGCCGAGGCCGACAGTGCTGTCACTAGCTGCGTACTGCCCGGATTCCAGCTATCATTGTCACGACTGGCATACTATCATCGCTCTAACTAGTACTACTATTACCAGTAGTAGTACCATTGCCACTACCGTTGCTACTGTTATTGCTAGTGCTCCTCTTGGAATTGTTAGCAACAACATTAACAAGATTACCATGAGTCACTTCGTTTAAATACATCGCCGTTCAATAACAAACATTTTGCGCGGAAGCCTAGATGCCTGGAATACTATTGTTTACAAACAAAGAGGCGCGCTCTGGTGGCCCCAGTTTTCTGCCCGTAGGAAGCTAGCGTAACTAGCGGATTTCACATCTCCAGCTTTAAGAAAGAAAGAAGCGAGTGTGCAAGGTAAGCTTGGTGCTTCAGGTATTCTAATTGTACTGGTACAGGAAAAGCAGAAGTAGTTCATAAAGGATCCAGGTTGCCTTGGGGGCGAGGGGTGGCTATCCATCCCATACCAGAAAATGGGACCAGCGAGAAGCCGTTTCATTTTGAATTAGGATGGGTTGAGATGGAGGGGGGTCGTTATAAGGAATACCGGTAGCTCTTTGTTTCTATGTCTTTCATATGCTTATACCCAGAAGCCAAAATTAATGCACGGCTCAATCTGACGACAGTCTAATTAGAATTACGGATTTCCTTCCCTTCCTAAACCTTGATTGTTCTCAAGCTTTTCTGAAGGAATTTGTGCAAAGAAACTTGTCGAAAAAAACAACGGCTCTAAATGAATTCAACATTTTTGAAGTTGTTATTGGCTAATTACTTACTGATTTCTCAGATGTTATGCAGACATGAGCATTAAAAATCCAAGGAGATGTTAGTAAATTGCAGATTTCCCTTTTGTCCTAGATATTGCGTCCGTTTAACTTGCTACACAGAAAGCCAGTTAACGGAATCGAAAGGAAATTGAAACTAGAATTCAGCGTTTCAGTTAACTTACAGGCCCTGCCCCCTGCCCCCGGCCCAACCCCCGCCAGCACGATTCGAGTCAGAATCACTCTGTAGTCCTTCAAGCCCCATCTCAAGACATGTTGCCAGTTTCTGACAGGCATTTGATGGCGAGAGTGCGTGCCCCAGCTGCCCAGTGAGTCTGCAGAATCATACCACATGCCCTCGAAGAATTAGACTTAAGGTGAGAAAGGCAACTGCTGCTTCCTTTCGTTACAACAGGGTTCCTACTACGAGACATGCCATGCCGTAGGGGATCTAGATTTGTTGGCATCGTTCAGGCACCTGATGTAGCGAGGACCTTAACAAGTTCACCTCAAACCTGCGGGGTTCCTCATTGATCTTCTCTCACCCGCCGTAAAAGCAGTTTTAACTGATAATGGTATCATGTATGGAAAACTGCGGCATTCCGCTTAATAAGTAGCCCCCCCCCCTTCTGCTAGCAGCCCAAAACCGAAACACATTCAAGAGAGAAACGGGGTGTTGCAACAATGGCTTGAAGCTCTGTAAGCAGCCGTTGCGACAAATAAAGAGAGTCTTTACGTGACAGATGCCGCAGTACGGTCTATCATGAGGGTGGCGGGTCCAACTCCCAGGGAAAGGCGTTGAGGCGCTCAAGCCCTACCCATCCGACCCCACGGCACTGACATAGAGACTCAACAATAGTAACAATCATAGTCATATAGAAACGGCAAGGGGTACATAGTATCACTAGTAGTGGTGGTAGCGGTGGTCGCTGTCCTTGTCATAGTAGTCGTAGCCGTTATAGGAATAGTCATACGCATAGCATCACAGCCACACGTCTTCCAAGAATTTTCTAGCCACATAAGCATGTAGCTTGAACAAAAGCGTAAGCCAATCGGTGCATTCAAAATGGGCTTGCTCCATATCAAGCCAAAGCACCCCAAACTTACCTGGGGGTTTCCCAAAATTAGGGGTACCTTTTTGGGGGTCCCCATAATAAGGAATATAGTATTTTGGGGTCTATATTGAGGTCCCCTCATTTGGGGAAACTACCACGTGTCGTAGTAGGAAATGGATGATTGGATTGCTCTAATGTCCCATGCAGTGTCCACTGAAATGTATTAAAGGTCCACGTTGTTTTTCCATTCCCTGACCTCTGACCCCTGAAGCTTAAACTAAACCCTCACCCTATGGTGGCTTCCCTTGTCTTTTCCCTTTCTTCCTTCCTTACTCCTACCAGCAAGCCGAAGGAGGACTCCCTCAATATTGACCAAGGATCGCGCGGAGCCTGTCTCGGACATCCATTTTCCACCTCGGGCAGCGTCCCGAGAGGAAATGGGGGGTTCCCAAAATTAGGGGTAGCTTTTTGGGGGCCCCTATAATCAGGACTATAGTATATTGGGGTCTATATTGGGGTCCCCGAATTTTGGGAAACTACCAAATCAAGCAGCCAAAATGATACTCCATGATGACTGGAGATTGCTCCCTCCACTTCCTCGCGCAGCAGTTCTAATTTGTCGAGGTGTATCCACATAGGCTAGACTCAAAACTTGTGATGCTCCTGAATAAGCACTGAGTACGTGGCACCCAACTAGCATATAGAACAAGAGCTTGGCTGAAGAAGTGCGATTACTTGACCCCAGACCCTACAAACTGAAGCCCTGAACATTTCACATTAAAGCTACCTGTAGCCCCTATGACCTGCAGTTTTATGGGTCATACATACTAATTAGGAGGTAGTCACCACTAAGCTGTAGGTAGTCGGGGTAACAGGTAAACCTTGTAAGCCCTCTGCCTGTGGCTTGCTGCTCGGAACCCTTAAGCCCGACCCAAACATACCCAAACCCTTCCTGTAACCCCAGCTACCTAGAGTGCAGTAGTAACTTCCCCCTAAGTCCCTAAGTAGTAGGTATTTGGGTAATTGGGGTTGCAGGCCAACCCCTCGCCCCCGCAGCCCATACCCACCCCCAAACCAACATGGAATCTTAAAACTATCGTTTTGAACTTCCAACGGCGCTTTTGTAAGGTTTCATGTTAGTTTGTGGGAGGGTAGGTCTCTAAACCCTGATCCCTAAACCCCAATCCCTAATCCCTAAACCCTAATCAGCCCTAATCCCTAAGCCCTGAAACCGCAAAGGAAAGCGGGCCAGACCTTGACCTGCCAGCAGGATTACCCTCCAGGCTTGGAAATCAATTAGGGTTTAGGGATCAAAGGGTTTAGGGATTTCAGGGATTAGGAATTATAGGGTTTAGGGATTAGGTCTTAGGATCCCCCTTCAGATTCCCACTATGAAGTGGGTGACCTTGACCTCTTTTATAAAATGCAATTTTATATATACAATGAAGTGTCCATAGGTCATTTCATAAATGCCGGATTTTTCCAAGGTGGTCAAGCCCCCCATCTCATAAAAAAAGGGGTGTGCGCTTATGAAATGGGGGGGGGTCGGCTAGTCTGTTCATAAGGCGATAATTTTTCGGCCAGGACATACCCAATAGGGGCCGGGGATATGGTACCAGGCGTGTGCCCCATATCCCTAATGACACGGGAAGTGGGGACCTGGTACCCTGGATGTACCGGGCATGCCCCCGGTTGCTCCAATTATGCCGGCTAGCATATATTAGACTCATTAGGCCCTCGCGAAACCATTTAAACCCTGTGAACAACTAATGCGAGAGCGCCTGGAACATTTAAAGCCCAAAATGCGTACCTACCAAAAAAGCGCGAGCAGCTAAAAGAAATTGGTTGCTTGGCAGCCTGAAACCTCCAAAAAAAAACGGTCGTAGCAGCGTGTTTCATGGAAGCGGACCGATAACCACTAAACGATCCTAAACTTTACGAACTCCCTGTAGCTGAACATGCTAAAAATAAAAAAATAAATTCCTACATTTTGACGTCGTGGACGTCAAAATGTAGAAATTGACCAACACATGCACATGGTCGTACACCTCATTTTATTTTTTTAACTGATTTTGTACTTGTCTATGAGATGACGCCCCCCCCCCCCAAAACATAGAACCAAAATGACTTCATAAGGGAGCAAATGGTTTCCCCCCCCATTTTGTATTACAGCATGGGGGGCTTGAGGTCACCTCTGAATCTGAAGGGGGATGTCTTAGGTTTTAGGGGAGGTTTTGAGGGTTGAAGGTCTTACAGAAACCTAGCTTTGGGATGTCACTTTTTTCGTGTTCCCGGGTTTTCATGGTGGGTTTCGAAGCTTGGGGCTCAGGATTGCCGGTTAGGGTTTATGCAGCGCTCTTGACTTGCTATCAGAAGTGGTTCTCCAAGCGATTTGTTTTTGTGGTGGGGGGGGGGGGGGCGGGGGGGCGGCGGCTTTGCCATCCACTTCATATCGACCACCCCTGACAACAAATAATGTTTTTGTTTCCAGCCGACAAACAGGCTCTGGATTTCAGTCCGGTTTGGAAAGCAGGGTAGTTTGAGTTAAAGCTTTGAAGCTGTGACAGACATTCATTACACCCTGAAGGAGTAGTCTGCCTCAGAAGTTTTGCTGAGATGGCTATGCTGGGTTAAGGTTACTACATTCTACACGCTTTTTGAGTTTCATTTCTGCAGTGGCCTACTGTGGGTTCCCAGAATGCATGGCAAACTTCTGTCTTTCCGTAGGCCAACCAGGTTGAATCTGATGGCAAGAAGGGGGCAGCGTAGTTCGAAGGGAGCCCTAAGTTTGACATCCCCAAACCTTACATTTGATGCCTTAGGAGGACCCCCCACCCTGTAATAGTGGTATAATAGGAATATGAGAGGACCCAAATATAATCCGTATTATCCCCTATACTCACCATTACTGGGTGGGGGGTCCACCCAGTTGATGCCTGTCAGTGCCCATCAACCCTACTACTACCCTCAACTAATACAGTCACCACACAACAATCCCTACATAAGCCCAGTGTCCTTTTCGTGCTTGTCTTTCTTTACCTTTGATTTCTGCATTATTGTAGTGTCCATGTCATCTTCCGTTCCCCTATGTATCCCTACTTAATCCCGAGATTGCCCTAGTTTACATCCATTTTTGCAGTTGCCTGTCCATCTTATTCTCCAAAATAACAATACAATTCCCATCACCTGCCACATGGGAGTTTCGCGAAACATCCCCCATACTCATATTAAATATAAGCCTTGATAGGGATCCCCTCGCGACCCCCATAACTGCTACATGTGCCTGTGACCAGGGCAGATGGGGCCAGTGCCTCAGAATCCACACCACTTAGATCAAGCCCCCTTCTCCTAATACTAAACCCTCATCCAAGATAGCACCGTCTATATCAAGAAGGAGAATGTTCAGTGTTAGGGCGGTGCGGGAGGTTAATTTCTAGGAGGTGATCATTGACGGATGACCACCAACTGGAACTCTGTAGTGGAACCAGCTGCGAACTGGCGGCCGACTTGATGAAGCATAACAAAGCACAATTTACGACAAGCGCGCCGTGAGACCATGACCAGCTTTCATGCACAAGTTGTGGTAGGTCGCAAGCATGGTCGCTTAGTCCACGGCTGGTTTTGCGGAGGATGCACCCTAGATGAGGCTACTTGTTTTTTTCTAACCGTGTCCTTGTTGCAATGGCGTACTAGGATCAGGCGGCAGGTTTGAGTTGTCTTTTCGCGACATCCTGGTCACAGACCTGAGTCTTCCAACGCATTTGATTTGCCCTAACTTCCTGTTTTCTTCATGGAATTCACAAAGAGGTGTGAGAGAGACAGGCCACAGCCGGCCAGATAGTGTGTGAGACTCCTATATCTAATCATAGAAACTTTCTGGCCATGTTGAAATGGGGTCCCCTGCATGTACCCCAAAATCACGAAGCTTTTGCAGGCTCCCGTATCTTGTGATTTCCTCGGCGTTCGCAAGCCCTTCCGTAGGGAGAGTTCGGAGTTTCTGCGGTGCAGATAAGGCACCATGCGCCATGCGATCCAGACCTTCGCAATGCTTATGGCTCAGGGCCTTTGTTTGCTAGTTTGGGTTCAAGGTTTGGGGCTAGAAGGGTTTTGCGGAGAGCCGTTTATCGTCTTGGAAAGTTTCTTGTTGTCTCAGATGATGAATCCTTTGCTGCACTTTGTTGATATTATTGAGTTTTGCAATATGTTGAGACAGACCGGGCTGCTGGAAAATGACATATGTGTGGAAGGTTTATTCTCACGAAGCCGTGACGCGCTGCGCAGCGCTTCCATGCTACCTGTGCTACTTGCTTCAGGTTCTCCTATGGGCCCTGTTCGATCCTGCAGTCAAACTTGAAGTGGAAGATCATGTGGAGAAACACAAATTGGGCCCATGAATTGGGGTCAGGGCTTGCTTGTGTGCATGGCTGCCTTCTAAGGATTCCCTAAGAAAAAGCTAAATGCGGGGCCATAGCGCTGCAGGGCATCCCACACGAGATGTACAAAAGACTAAGAGGGCAGCCGAAGACAAGCTGGGATTACTTGACGGGTCAGCATGGATGAAAATGTATTAGCTGCGCAATTCCTAGGACCTTTCAGCCACGCGGGTTTTTGCAATGCACAAGAAATTCATTCCACTGGCAGTACCATAGTACGATTCCGGCAGCTGAGCCCATGACGAAATCAGAAGGGATGAAGTCCCGATCAGGCAGCACTCCCTGTTCTGCGCTGCAATTCGTCGCTGCCCCAGCTGTGTTTTGTAGAGTTGTAAGGGCTTCTAGGATTCTAGCTTTTGCATGTGGATTGAGCTGTATCATGAAAGGGGTCTCTTATGACCATCACTGTTAATTTCTTTTGCCATTACCATCACTATTACTATGGGACTTCGGAAGGCTCACGGCTTCCTCCTCCCATGGTCCCCAAGACCCAGATGCTGCATGACAGTGACAGGCATTGACTGTATGCCTGAGGAGGGCGAGTCTTATTTTCGGAGTGACTACCGACCTCCTCCACCAGAAGCCTTTCAGAAGGCCTGTGATTATGGAATATGATATAACATATTTTATGAGTTGTATATTCCCAGTCTTGACCACGGGCGCGTCATGTCAGTCCTGAAGAAAGCTCATCTTCTTTGAATCGGGTCTGTCTTGACATGTCTCAATGGACTCGCGCCCCAATGCCCCAAAGAAGGGAGCTGGGATCACTAGGCCACCAAAGTCCCGCCCTGAAAAACGAGGGAATTACCCGCAGTGTGGTGCTTTTTCATAGCGATGTCCATGTTCGCCACTCGCATCCATGTGCAAACCATAACACTGCCCGTCATGGAAGGCCTCCATGCGGGGAGCTCTTTGTACATGGCTTGCTGCGTCAGTTTGTGTTAGCGTGGTTTTCTCTCATACGTATCATGGGAAGTGGCTGTCCTTGTTTGTAGTGAATTCCCAAGGTTCCAATTGAGGGTCGACAGTGTTTGCCCCTGGTTCAAATTCTGCACTATTGCTGGGCAACTGCTGCAGGGATCTATCTGTCAGACAGAAGGGAGTTTCACAGTATTTGGCGAGATCATCTCAAAACAATGATGCTCCCATGCGCCAGGGGTCAATTTGTGGGGGCGGGCGTTCAGTAGAGCATCTCTAAACACATAGGGGTTGCCCTACCTGCCTCAGGATGAGTCCCAGATGCCTAACAACCCTTGCAGGTTCCTGCACCAACCCGACCTGCTGGGCGATCCAGCGAGCGAAGTGCATCCGACAGGGCCGGGAATATGCTGATAATTGAATAATTACTGATGAAGATGGGTTCCGGATCAGAGCTTATAGCTCCGGGGGTAGTCGTTGCACAATCTATGCTTAGTAGTGCTTGGGAGGGAATATGGGAATGCAATCCTTACATGGTCCCATATACTCCCTGATTCCCTCTTTCCTTATTGCTAGAATCCCCGTGCCTACTTCATTTTCCATGTTGTTTTCCATTTGATTCTCCATTGTAGCCGGTGCTGGGGGTTAGTAGGGAACAAGGGAGTATACATATATATATATATGTATGTATGCAGGTGTGTATATATATATATATTTGCGGGTTTAGGGCTTCGGGTAGGGAATAATGAAGATATTATATGGGGATTATATAGGGATTATATTCCCCTGTTCCGTACTAAGAAGAACCAGAAAGCAATACTCTCAGCAAGCACAAAAAGTGAAGCCAGCAGTGGTAGCAGTGGCAGTGGTGGGGGCAGCAGCAATGGTGGTAGGTGACACTGACATGTCAAGGCTGCAAAGGGTATCATTTCTTCGAGGCTGTGCATTTTTTCTTCAGGACTTCTGAGCGGTGGCATAGGGGTCCCCAAGTCGGCGGCATAGGCTGTTGTGAAAGCAACCCGTGTAACAAGCTTGATGGTCAGCTTGAATTTGCAGTTGTTGCAGGCAAACCGCGAGCGATACGTGTGCTGAGCTTAGCCATGGCTTGTGTCGGGGTTTGGTCTTTATTTAGTTTTGGGTTGCAAATCCGGTCGCCGGTTTTTCTTGCTGTTTCAAATTGGGCCACTGTCCTGTTCACGGGTATGCCGCATTCGGAATCTTGCTTGAGCAGCTTTGAAACAGTTTTCGAAACATCAGTGTCCCCTCGCCTGGTATGATTCCACGGGTTAGACACCCTCTGGTGCGCCGCAAATGGCCTTCTGGGGTCTAGATGATGTGCAGACATGATGTCATGCAGTTTTTGCGTGATTCCGTAGCAACAGAGAGAGCGACCAAAAAACTGGAATCATTGTTGCAATCAGAATCCGTCATATCAAAGCCCAGAGTACGAAGCAGGCTGGGCTGAGAAACCGCTAGCAGCCCATGATCATGAGATTCCTGTGGCTTCATGTACAGCTCTAAGGAGCCCACAACTATCCACGAACACATAAGCACACGCACCCAAACGCCACGTGCCAAACCTCCGCCCCTGAAATCCGGGGTCCCAATTCTTTTTGACCAGACAGGGGAGGAAAAGCACAACACAATGATGGTATAGTGAGGCATCGATCAGCAGATGCCCGTTTGCCCGGCATGCGCTCAGCGTCAAGCCACGACCAGTTCTGGGCTCAGAAGGGCCCTAGAGAACAGTGCATATTCTGCCGTTGCATTTCTTACAGAATCGGTGTTGATCCTTGTGTAGGCTTCCCATGGTATGCCATTTTTGGCGGTAGCGGTGTGAGAGAGAGAGAGGGGTTCTCTAGAAGAAGGACATCAACAGTTTAGGGACCCCAAGATTGATATTACAAGAATTACAGCCACTACTGCTGATAGGAGTAGTCCTGGTGGCCACGACGTCTTTCACGCAAGCAGACAACAGTTCTGGCACAACCAAGAACAGAACCGGCTGCAGGTATAGGTTGCAGCAGAGACAAGCTGCGAAAGCATGAGTGCACCACCAAAGCGTCGTGCACAACACCACAGCTACTGGTGGCTCCCGCACCTTACTATCCAATGCAACTGTAAGAAAGATGGCATTTTGCAGGGGCAGTTGCAGAAACCACTGATAAAAGTAACAAGAGCAAGTAAGAACAGTCAATGGCGAGTTCTAGTGTTCACCATGTTGGTGATCTTCTTCTCAAGATAGGCTGCATGCCCATGTCATACTTTGCTGTTGCTGGGTCGATACTGAAACTTTGGCTGCTGCTGTTGTTGTTGCCCACTGACCTGAAGCCCTACACTTGCCTCTTCTCAACTGTACAAACGCCTCATACTAGGCACTGGCTTTTTTTTGGTGACGGCAACATTCAGGAGTGCATGAAGGATGGAGTAGCTTATTTTGGGAGCATTGTGATGACGAGTTTAACTCCAGACTAGACATCTTGTTATAGCTGGGGCCTGCGATGTCACCATGGGGTCCTAGTATACCTCCGACTTTGAGAGAGCTCAGGATGGCTCAGGAGCCATTGTAGGGGCTTTTTACTGAGTTGCTGTTAAGGAACTTAAGTTAAGTTACCATAATGGGTATATATATATAGTAAATAATAGGGTTTCCCAAGTATAGTAACTTAATTTAAGGTCCTTAACAGCAACCCAGTTTAGGGTTTTAGGGTTGAGTTTGGGGTTCTATGTTGTTTAAGGCTATAGTCTGAACTCCTAAAACACGGGCTACATAGGGGATAATATAGGGGAG
>CAJNIZ010009046.1:0-13866 GCA_905231905.1 Symbiodinium pilosum
GCGCCACGATGCAGCCAGAAAACCAAGCATCTCTCACACTTGGCTAAAGCAGCGTGAAGAAACATGTGCTGATCCCGCTCGCCCTCATCCATACAAACAATGAGACGTCGAAGCACCTCATCAGCAATGTGAACATAGCCGTCGACATTTGCCTCATCACAGAGACGAACGGAAGGATCAGCCATCCAGCAGCTGCAACCAGCCCAAAGCAAGCACTACTCACTCTCAGCGAGCCAAAAGCGATCCTGCAGGAGTTTTGGTTGCTCGCGAAGATAGAACGAGAGAACATAAAACATCCAAGTCCGCCGCGTACCTTGTCTCGACCAGGAAATTTAAAGGAAGAGAGGCCAAGGGTCGAGAGATTCGCGGGAAGGTTATAGAAGACGAATTTCAAGTGGCCTAGAAGAGGAGTTGAAAGGGAGCTCTAATCCGCAAACCTTCTAATCCGCAATCTTTTGCAATCATTGTGGATAAGTTTTGAACTGGCCAGCTTGCTGACATTGCTGCTGGGGGCGCACATTATCCGACGGCTCGAGGGGGGGCCAGGCTTAACATCAAACATTTTGACCCCTTCAGAGGCCCAGGCTTAACATGAAACTTTTTGACCCATCGAGGAGGAGCCCAGGCTTTACATCAAACGCGTTGACCCCTCAAGGGGCCCAGGCTTACAAGCTAGATGTTTTGACCTGAACGGGCCCAGCCGTACGAACCAGATGTCAGCCTTAGAAGCCAGACGTTTTGACTCTTGGAGGGGCTCAGGCTTACTACAAGCTAGATGTTTTGACCCCTGGAAAAAAACAGCCTTACAAGCCAGATGTTTGACCCCTAGAGGGGCCCAGCTTCACAAGATAGATGTTTTGAATTTTGGAGGGGCCCAGCCTTACAAGCCAGATGTTTTGAACCTTGGTCATGGGAATTATTACCAACCCCCCCTTCACCAACCCCCCCTACCCTAAAACATGCAATGGAGCTATTAGTCACTAATGGTGGCTAATAGTAGCTATTAGTCCTGGCAGAGGGTTTCAGCTAATAGCAGCTATTAGAGACCAATAGGGACTATTAAGTTCTTGAAACAAACCAAAAATGCCCAGGATTCAGGGCCAATTAAGGTCTGGGGGTTTGATTTCAGGGTGGATTTTTTTGGCGGTTTGGGCTGAGATTTGAGTTGGGGCTCGGGTTCATGTACAAAGGTTTCTTGGACAGCGCTGGCCAATGCACTGTTGGAAGAATGCAATCACAGTCGTTGGCAGGTGCGAACTAATAACTGCTGCACACACCTTGGCGGTTTTTCACTTCAGGCACTGCACTTCGTTTGTTCCCCAAACAGTGTGACACCTTACGCGCTAGCACTCTGTCTGGAGCTCTGTACCGGCTTGCGTATTCACGCTAGCACTCTGGGGCTCTGTACCGGCTTGCGAATTCACGCCAGGCTGTCGAGATAAGACTTCAGGGTCTCACTGGAAGGCCTTTGCTGAAGGGAAAAATGTGATAACTGAGTAGGTTAGGTTTCTGGCAAACGTTTCTTTTGAAACTGAAGCCAGTGACAAAAACAGGAATCCATGAGACATAACTTGCAGCGCGCCAAGGCGCATCTCTTGAGTCTCTTCACTTGCATCCTTGCGGCGGTTGTAGCGCCTGTAGCACCACGAAAGAACATGCTTCATTGCGTCCATCTCGGACGCACAATTGCGCGTTGGCCACGACCGGGTGCTTGAGCCGACGGCCTCATCCTTGCCTGGGCGATTTAGGGTGTAAGGCTTAGGGTGTAAAGTTCTGGGCTTCGGGCTTTGAACTTTGGGGCGCTGGCTATCTCCACGGGATTGATTAATTAGAATTCTGATATTGCTTCAAACCACTTGCGCCAACAACTCAGTAGCAGCTATACTATCCGCACCAAATCAGTCCTGGCCAAACTGTAGCTGTTCAAGGGAAAGTCTTTCTGCGGCACAGGGGCATGGGTACACGATGGAGAAGAATTTTTTCACTCTGTCACGCTTGCCACTCACACCCATGACGCTGCCGCCGCGAGGCAGCAGTTGTCTGAACTCACGAGGCGTCACGCCCTCGCGTCTTGGGCCCTCTTCATGCCTTGGGGCACGCGCTGCGGCAGGTGCGGGCCGGCCAGACAACTCTTCCTCAAGCTTCCGCTCGTACGCCTGCTCGGCCTCTGCAACCTGTTTGGCTGCGGCCTTGGCAAACTCTTGGCGAGCCGACTCCCTTCCAGTTTTCCGCACCTCATCTTCCACCTTCTGCCGCGCATGCTGCGCGAGTGTTTTGAACTCCTGCGCATTCTCCGTGTCACAAGACAGGAGATCATGTGCGTCACCCCTTGCTCTTCACTGGGCTTGATGGTTTCATACTTCTGATTCGTGATGGATTGGATCATGCGCTTCTTTTCTGCATCTGAGGCCTCTGCAAAAAGTGCCGTAACCAGCTGCTGAGCCAAATCCACCTTTTTGACTCCTTGTTTGGCGCCACTGCCTTTTTGGAGTTCCGGAAGCCCCAAAGATTTCAGAACAGTCTTCAGCTCCGGGATTTTCAAAAAAATGCCACACCGCACTGCTGCTGTCAGCATCGGCTCCCACGCCCCAGAAACCTTGAGCGCCCACCCCCTGCTCTGCAAGGGCTGTGCGGGAGGCAGGTCAGAGCGAAGCACAATCCGTGTCGGGGCATGCTTGAAGGCACACGTGTCATCCTTGATGCTGAAGTTGAACAGCCAGCATGCCTTCTGTTGCTTTCGGTCAATCACCAGGTACACCTGCCAGGGCAGACCGCATTAATACACGATTGAAGCAGCTCGACAGGTACCCACCAGCCCAATTTACTGAAACAGTTGGGCCTTGGGGGGTTTGAGGTTTGGCAATTTGGGCCTTTTGGGGCTTACGTGGAGCTGTGGGATTTGGATTTGAGACTTATGAGGCTCAATTAAAATTAGCATGGCAAAATGAACAACCTCCCAAATCTGTTACACGTTTGCGTGAAGGTCCACGCTTTCTTTCAACACGGAACCCACATCATGATCTTGGTGGCTGGCCTGCCCGTCCAAGCGAATTTCCTCCAGCTCCAGCACCAGACAGGCCCATGTTCGGAAACCCAAAGCCAAGAGGTACTTCTTCGATGGTTTGTGAAAGTAGACATGGTTGTCCCCCTGAAACGGCAGCAGGGATTCGGGATTTGGGCTGGAAAACATGACTGCTTTCGAGACGCTACAGCCACAGCTAAACTTGGGGTTTCGGGGATTTGGGAATTTTGGGGGGGCAAGCACGTCCTGATGGCCCACAATACTCCCTGAACAGGCAAAATGCACCCCGGCCTGCCCAACAATGTTTTATGTTGGGGAAGCCCGCTTGCCACTCACTCACCAAGTACGCAGTGGCCGCCGCAGACAGGTTGAGGGCAGGGTTCCCCGCGGCCCGGAACTGCAGGTCTTGCAGTTCTGCTGGAGTGGCAAACTCTGATCTCGTCGGAGCATTTCTGATTGGTGTTCATGTAGTTCAGCTGTCGGGCCATGTTGTTGAAATTTGATTCCAGCAGCTCTTTCGCGCTGGAAGTTGACGCAAAGAGGCGCGCCAGAAACTGTCGCATCTCGGCGTCCTCTGGGTCGAACTTTGTCTTCAGCCCATGCTGAACGAGAACCGATGCTAGCTGCTCCCGATGCCAGGATACATCCCAAATGCATTCTTCTAGTTGGGTCGACTTCGGCCGGACGGCCTCTGCGCAGACGATGGCGTCTGCAACATCGGCCAACTGCTTACACAGACGTCGCCGCTCATCCAGATCTGGGGTCAGGTAGACTGCGGCACAGAACGGGAAGCAGAAGTGGAAGTGAGCGTGATCCACAGCAGCTCACCTGCCAGAGCACAGCCAAACTCACGCGCAAACAGTCACAGCCTCATGCTGCCTCCATGGCGGCTCGTCATCAACATAACCCCCATGCGCGGGCGGCGGCACACCCAGCCTGTCCATCAGGCGGTCATTCTGCATGACGCCCAGAATCTCAAGGGCGGTTTTCAGGGAGTGGTGGGTCATCCCAGCTCGCTTTGCAGCAAACAGCTGCTGAGCGCCAGCCCCTTGGCTCATGAGCTTAAGGTCTTGCGTGTGCATGCATTCCAGCGGAGCTGCCAACGCAGGTATCAGCAAGCACTGTCCACGCAGCAGATTTTGACGCAGCAAGCTCAAGACCATATACGCCGGGCCTTCGCCAGCGTAGTACTCATGCAACTCTTTCCGGTTCCTTGGTTCCTGGGCTGCGTCTGCGTCTTCGTCTGGGCGCTCCTCGCCATCGCCCCAATTATGTCCACCTCCATCGTCCTCGTCATCGGCTGCATCGTCATCTGATGGCGCTTCTGCCTGCGAGCATGCCAATGTGCTCAGGCAGAACAGGTCAAACGCTGAAACTGCCCCTAGACCCTGCAACCTTTGTCAAACTTGTAAATACGAGAGTGAAAACCCAAGTCTTCCTTGCAGAAATTTTGAGATTGGCCCCTGTGATATCGCGCAACAGCCCAAGGGATCCCAAAAAACCAAGGGGTGATCACAGCGGCAAGGCCAGTCATCGCACGTTGCTTCCACCCTGTGACTTTTGACCATCTTTTTAACAACGGAGAAAACGCCCGTGACTAGGCCTCACAAACACAACGACCTCGCCTGGCTGAACCTCTTGAGCTGACCAAGCCATGGTGCGTCCCCGGTTGAAAATTGGAGCATCGCCTTGAGTGATTCAGCCTGCACTGTCCAATCCCAGTTAGCCTGCTTCAAGGCCGTCAGGATCGCGAACCAACGTTTGTTTTTGACCTGAAAGGCGCTGAGCCATCAGCAGGTTGAGGTCTCAGGCGATCGGGGATACGGCAGGTCTGTTATTTTTAGGATTTTCTGGTTTCTGGGTAACTGCTCTACAGGTGTACCTTCGGGAATCAAAAACGGGCGCAGGCTCGCCCTAGATGCAATCAGGCGTCATACGGACATCTGGCGCGGACGCTCTTGGAAGACATGAAATCCTGCAGGCACGTTGCCAAATCCTGAGGATCGCGGCACGGTCTATCAAAGGATATGTTTTCCGCAATGCCATCATAGTACTCGGGCCCCTTTCTGCTGAGGAAGTGCGAAATCGCCTCATGCTTCTCGTGGAACTTCTCGCCTTTCCCGTAGCTGGAATGGTTGAAATTGCCTGGGGTGCGTGGCCCTCATTCAGAGTGACATTCGTACAATCAAGAATATCAAAAGACTCCTAAAGCGGTAAAAACTTGCAAGGTTGCAGACATTCCGCAAATCAGCGTTGCCTTAAGCAGTGGCATTTCCAGCCGAGCATTCGTAATGGAGCGCTTGAAGACATTCCAGTAGCCGTGGCAGAAATCTGCCTCGATAAGGCAAATCGCATTGAGGATCTGAGTGTAGTAGAGGAGACCTTTGTTTTGAGTTTTCTCCTGGCGACCACCTGAGCAAACTTGCAATCTTGGCGGGAACAATGTAGGCGCGAGCACACACAAACATACAGACACACACCCTGCTGCCTGGGCGCAAACTTCATCACAGGCAGCTTGGCCAGGGAGATGTCCACTTTTGGTTTTCGCATGTCTGGATCCAAAATCTGCTCCTTCTTTGGCATCCAAAAGCGAAGAGACTTGCCCAGCATGACCATGAGCACGTGGTTGAGCGTCTTCAGTAGCGCCTGAGCTGTCTAGCTGGGGCAAGGCTCCGCTGGGTCAAAAATCTTAGACCCTGGAGGTCTAAGTGTGTTTGGGGTTGTGCGGCGCGGAGATGCAACATGAGACCTGTTGTTGGGGTTAGCGCTGGGCACTGCATTGTGGGCTTAGGCTTTCCTGTTTTTAGTTTTAGGGTCTGGGTCTCAATTCAAGGTCCAGGGCTTAGTGGGTGTAGGGTTCACGTTTAATAGGGGTTCTAGGGTTCCGGGCTTGGGGCCCACAAGTAGGTGAGGCGTTAACTTCCTGCGTGACAGGCAACATACATCGCCCGGGATTCTTGCGGCTGCATTTTAGGCCGTATCAAATCACAGAGTTGCGCTGTCACAACCTCAATCAAGCTACAACGTGCCCCTTCCTGCCTCATCAAAGAAGAGCCGTCCAAAGCATCCATGATGATTTTGGGCATGACCTCGGCGCTGATTTTTTGTGTAGCTTGGTACGGAAACATGGATGCTGGAAAAATTTGTGCATCTATTGCCAATATTGCTCTGGCCACTTTTTTCACGCTGATGCATGGCCCTTCTGCAGGTCTGCACGGCGCAGTCCGAGAACGGAGGCCCCACACGTGTGGCTGAAAGCTTGCGCAAGCTAATTACAGAACGAAACTTCCAAGCACCTTTACCATTCCCAGGATGCGCGCCGGTGGGGCCATCAAAAGACAGAGACTGCTGGCCTAGTTGCAAACTACAGCACATGCTGGCGAACTACGGCTTGGAGTCTAGCAACACACAAAAAAACACCCTGATTTAAGCCCAGACCCTGATGCCTGAAACCAAGCCCACGCTGTAGACCTTGCCTTATGACAGGTGTTCGGCATTTGGTATTCTGCATTTTAGGGGTTTGGGGTTTGTAGTTGATTCTTTCGGAAACCTGAAACTTCTCTTATCAGTATTTCATCTGGGTGTCTTGAGGCGCCACCGTCCAGAACCCTAAACCAAACGTCCCAAACCCGAACGCCTCAAACGCCGACAGCCCTAACCTCAAGACCGCTAACCAAAAGACCCCCAAACCCCAGAACCCAAAAACCTCAAAACCCGAAAACTCTAAGCCCTGAACTTGGAACCCCGAAGCCCGAAAGCTCAAAGTCCAAAGCCCCAACCCCAAAAATCCAAACCCCAACACCCCATAAACTACCCCATAAACTTAAAACCCTGAACTCCGAACCCCAAAGCTCCATAATCCCCGAAACTAAACCTCGTAAACTTTAATTACACACCCAACTTAAACCCAAAGCCCTCAACCCCAACCCCAGACCTTGTACCCTTGCCCTCTTCTTACGGCCCTGCATAAAGTCGCCTTGCACGGAGGCCCAGTCCTCCCACGTTCCCGCTTGCTCCTGGCTGTCGACAACCTCGATGGCTTCCATAGAGGCGTTGCTCGGCCTCGGTATGTCTCTGCTGGACTGACCATCAGGTTGTCTGGCGTCCTCAAGGAACGGCCTCAGCACGTGCCATTTGGCCTGGCATTGCATTTCGTCCCCTCTCAGCTCCGGCGTGTCTCCCTCGAAGGTCGCCACCAGTGCATTCAGTCTCTCATAGCGCTCGACAAGCTTTGGGTTTCGGAGGTGCGGGGCGAACCTTCTTTGGTCCCTCATCATGTCTCAGGAATCCACTAAGTCGTTCCGCTTTGGGCTTGAGCATCGTCTCCAACTCTGCCAGCAGGTTCTCAAGCACCGTCTCGTAGTCCCTGACAGGTTGCTGCTGCATGAGCACCACATCATCCTTCTGGTGCGTCTCCGCTTGGTCTTCTTCCATATCATTTTCTGTAATCCCAGTGTCAGCGCCACCGGCCACCTCCGCATCAGGCGCCACATACCCCGGCGCCTGGCGCTGTGTATTCTCCTTGCTCACCTTCTGTGTGTCTAGGGCGCGCGGGTCATCCTCGATGGTACCTGATCGCAAACAGTTGCAGCACAGGCTTGCCCCATCTTGCCTCGACCTGGCCGGACCTCCAGTTCGCGTACCATCTACTGCCGTGCTCAGTTAGGAGGAACTTATCGAGGTCCTCCGGCGCCTCCGACGACTCGGCCTGCTGCGCGATCGCATTGTCCTGAATCAGTATGGTGTCCGGTGTCGGGGGGCCAATCACTCCAGGCTCATCCTGGTTACTCACGGTTTGCTGACTCATTGCCACAGTCATCATAGGCGTAGCTGAGGCAGGGATGATCCCCTCGAGCGTCCCCTCAGCGACCGTGGTACCACTCTATGCCAAGGACCATGGTCAGCCGCACCTTCTTGAAGGCCTGCATGGGCCTTGCATTCATTGCTTCGGCCATTGTTCTGTCTTCCCATTCTTGTAGTCTTCCCGCCTATACCTCGCGAATGCCTCTTCATCCGCTCTCGCCTGATGTTCAGCTTCTTCCCGGACTGCTGCATCGCGATGACGGAGTTCCAGGACTTCCCGTTGCGTAGGTTTCTCCCTTGGACCTGACGGCGTCCGCTGGACCCTGATCCCCTCGGCGCCGCATCATCCTCCGCGCCCCAGACTCCAGCTGCATCGGTCGAGCTACTTGCCCGGGCAGCGCTGACACCTGCCCCAGAGGGTTCTTCCTGCAGGAAAGGAAGTACTCGCGCCAAGACTCTTCACATTGCTAGCCCTTCTGTGCCATTCATAGGATTGGTTAATCCTACGACGTCCGTCCACCAGCGCATTCTCGGGTCCAGGTCGTCCAACCCTGGAATCGTGGCAGCGGTCGCAGCCCTGGTAGCCCTGTTCCACGGAGCTCTAGGAAAGGTCCGCGTTGTGCTGGTAGATGTCCTGGCCGGCGGGGGAGCCCTTGAAGGAGTTCCTCTCATCCATCTTGCCCTGTTCGCCGCCCTTCTTGCTTCCTCGGTCGTGCGGCGTCGGCGTCTTCTTCTGGGTGTAGGGGACCTTGCTCTCTTCCACAAAGTCCGTTTCATTGGATTCATCCTCCATCACCGGATTGTCAGTCATGGTGTCAAGGCCGGCATTCATTGTCTCAACCCGATGTAGGCGGTTACAGCGGGCAGCTTGCAGTCCCTCTTGTGTTTCACAGGCCGCCCGTTGTTGGTGAGCTGGCTCCATCATCTGCCACCATCCGCTTGGTTCCTGGTAGCCATTCCACTTCTTGTCCTTGCGCGGGTCGTGGAGGAGGGGGGCACTGATGCGTGTTGACCAGCAGGTGCCCAGGTAGCTCCAAAGCAAGGATTTTCCGGGCATCGTCTCGTCCTGAACTGAAGGCATCCACGGAGGTAGGAGTGTAGGAGGCAATATGCTGAAAGTGGATCATGTGACTCTACATCACGTTTCGTCACGTCAAGTTCGGAGCCAGAATGAAGTACTTCTTGGAAGTGTTCACTCGCTCCGCAAACAAAGATCACGTCGAAGATGAGGCTCGGAAGCATCGCTGCCATGGCAGAACGGCGACCGAGCTGTGGTATTGCTGAGTTGAACGTCGTCACCACTGAGCCAGCGCATCATTCGCATCCACGCAACCCTTCACAGGTGGTCACACTCATGCACAATGACTGATTCTGTACCTTCCATTCTTCCACGGTTTACTCAAGGTTGGGGAGTGCAGGCTGCCTCCCCGATGCCCACGCCACACAAGTTTGCATACACCATGCCTTCATGCACCCTGCCCATGACTGCCTGTTCTGCGCAACTTCTCTCCACTCCGGGGTCTTGACTGTCTGTGCAACTCTCCTCTCACAGTTCATGAGATGCGGAAAGTGACGTCCATGCCTTTTGCCCGACCCCAGCTGTTGTTGCCCTTGCCACCACGGTAGTCGATGGTCAGCAGGGTATGAGCCCAAATATCGTCAGCGCACCTGAACAAGTGAATGTGGCTGGGAATACGTCCTCTGCGGGAGAGTATGGGGCTATGGATAGGGAAGCTGTAGCTGTGAGATCCTTGGCTTTGGCAGTGACTTCTGGAAGCCCTGTGGAGCAACCTGGCGATAGCGCAGTTGGGCAAGCGGTTCTAGAACATAGCAGGTTGGTTGGTCTTCAGTACGATCGTCAAGAGGAACCTGGTGTTGTAGGATCGATGGTTGGAAGACAGAATGCAACCCAAGCTGCTATGTGGGGTTCTGAAACACTTGCCCAACGTCGAGGCGTGCCAGTGTGGTTGCAAAGGATAGGGTCGTTCTTCCAGGAGATGAGAAATAATCAGGGGGGTAATCCGTTGTGGATGCCCTCGCCCCTGGGATCGCCAGAGACTCCGGAAGGGCAGCAACGAGCAGGCGGGTTGTTCAGTCCTGAGCAGCGGTCTAGAGTTAGATCAATGGAGCAAAGGGCCCCGCTTCTGCATGGTGCGCCACCAAGAGATGAGAGCTCCGGAGGGAGCACCCAGGAGGCAAGAAGAAGTTAGAAGACAGCTGCAAGGGGTTATGGGGCAGTTACAAAGAAAGGACTTTCGCCAAACTTAGTCTTTTCGTCTCACTTGGTCTTTTGGTTTTCCTGGCTTGGTTCTTCTGATTTTCCTGGCTTGAATCGCTCCACGACAGATCTGACAACCGGCCACGGTCTCTGCCTCGGAAAGCTAAGCATGCACTGTTTGCAGAGTCCTCAGCATGAGGTTTGGGTTTTGAGGTTTAGGGATTTAGGATTTTTAGGGATTTAGGGTTTAGGGTAATAGCTCAGGTCGTGTAGGCTACGTTTACCCCCTTATAAATAACAATTACCCATTACGTAATCCTAGCCTCCCATTGCGTACGGGTCTTCGCAGACCGAGAACGAGGAATCATCGTCGCTAGTCTAATGCTACAGGGGTTCAGCGACGGCGACTTAATTTCAAAGTCAAGCACGATAAGTTGAGGATTGACAGGCTTTCATGTTTCGCCTCAGCTGGGCCTTCGCTGTAATAAATTCAATCGTCAGAGATTGATTCCTGAGTCAACTTTAATCTTGGGGTTCTTGATTTGAGCTTGCAGTCCTTTTAAAGGAACTAATAAGCACTGCCCATTGCCACAACGGCAGATTAATGAATCAATAAATCATGATTAAATATGATACTTCGAGTCCAAGGTACAACCTGATCAAGGCTGCCCTGGGGAAGTTGGGGTACATTGTCGCTACCACGATGGCCAACTCCGTGGAGTACGGCCTGCCGCAGTCGAGGCCAAGGGCATGGATCATGGCGATCTTGCAAGAGCAGCTTCGCAGCGATGCGTCTCCAAAGAAGCTGGAAGAGATGATGGAGAACTTTCGCTGCCAGAGTCTACCCCTGAAAGCCTGCCTCTGGTACAACCCGCCGTGCATGGCTTGGAGACAACACCCAGAGAGAAGATTGTCGCCCGCTCCCCCGCCGGTGAGCCCAAGTGGAAGTCCGAGTTCGATGGCGCCAGCAAGAAGCTGGGCAAGGCCGTAATGTCGTGGGTTGTGTTAATCACTTACTAAGTACGTTGCCTGTCGTAGTTGCTCCTTGCCTGAGGCCAGAGTTATGGCGGCCCTGGGGGTGGTCAAGAAGATGGGCCTGATCCTCACAGACCGCGAGCGGACTGTTGTGGCCCTGGCTATGGTCACCCTGCAGGACAAGGGCGTGGATGCCTTGAAGGAGACGACGGTCATCCAAGTTGACCAAAGTTTTGGGCGGCACCCGGTATCTTCTTCGCCTTTGAAGGCAAGCGCATGTGTGATTCCGAACGGGAAGTATGTGGTCACTGGCAAGCCCCAGTTCCGATTGCTCACGGCCAAGGAAATGATGTCGTTGCAGGGTTTTGGCCCAGAGGACCTCTACCGTCTCCAGTTTGACAAGTTGCCTCCCAAGCTCCTGCAATCAATGGCTGGAAATGCGTCCCTTGGTCAGTGTCTTGTTTTATTTTCCACATGATAGCAGTTGCAAGTAGACCGAAGAGGGGAAGCCACAAATCAATTCTGCCCAACAGGTTTTCCGTCCCGGTAGCCTTGGCTGCTGTGGTGACCTGCCTGGCCAATTGGAAGGCTTATGGGCGCTGATTTCAATGCAAAGCAACAGTTTGAGAGGGATAGCTTGCAAAGCTGTGGCTGGGAATGGGTGCTTTTAACCATATAGGGAGCGCAAAGACACTGACTGCAAGCCAGTCCCACGCTTTTGCACGCAAGCCCTCATGGAATTTCATGCTTGGCTCATGTAGCTGCGAATAGCTCGGTTGATGAACACTGCCCGCTGTGTGACGAAAGGCTCTTTTTTTACGTTTTGCACGAAGGGGTTCCCGGGCCATGATCGCTCTTGGGTCTTGAAATTTCATGCGCTAGAAGCGCGGCAGGGTCAATTGTGCCGTGATGTGACGTGCTCAAAGGTGTGGAGGCTGCTGACCGGCTGTTAGGCGTGGTCGCCAGTAGATTTTCAAGGCTTGTGATCGTGCGATGCCTCCGAAGAAGAAGACACGCACGGCCAACTCCAAGGCAGATGTGCCAATTTTGCCCTCCGCGTCCGCTGTCACGAAGTTGCAGGAGCAGCTTGTGGCCTACATCCAGAAAGGTTACGAGAACCGCCACGCCGAGCCTGGTAATGGTGACTTCGGCGGTACCTTCCAGGACCTGGTCCAGCGAAAGTGGATGGGCGAGGACAAAGATGAGAGCAACGTCCTGCCAAGCTCCCTGAAGCTTCTAAAGAAGGCAGGTGTGTTGGACGGCTCCACCACCTGCGAGGACTTCGTGGCCAAGTGGGTCACTCTGAAGGACCGGGTTAGGGTTTTAGAGCTTAGGGTGTAGCATTCTGTGATTCAATGATTTGCTGAATGCGTCGTTCAATCAAGACGTGACGTTCGGACAACGTAAGCCTGAATTTGCATAGGAGTGGCCGCCATCTCCTGGCCACTTCATATCCACGAGTGTGTTCATGTGGAGCGCTGCTGCGGACGCCTTTTGGAGGCCACCCAGCACCGGAGCCGTTATGGACATCGCGAGGTCCATCGCAATGACTGGCTTCCGCCAGGCTGAGTGCTTTCAGATCTGAGTTTAAGTTTAAAGTTTTTGACTGTCAGTGAGCAGATCTACGTTGCAATAGTCCAAGTTCAATTTAAGAAATTGAGTATTACATCTTGGTTCGCATGCTACTTAGTATAAGGTCGGCTTAAACATGGGACCCACAATTCTGAGCCTCAAAGTCTTGTAGTACACTTTGACCTGCTGGATTGCTAAGCGCGGGCAACTTGATTGATAGGAATCTTGAAGCACCACATGATGTTGCGTTCCAGATCTCTTCCAGTTCCTTGATGCCGGAAGTTCTTCGAAACTCATGAATCTGTTAAATCTCCATCTCCATGATGAGTTTCAGAGCTGAATGTCACAATTATGTCCAGGTACACTTAGTTCATTTCGAGTCAGGAGTTACCTAGTACCCAACATCCTAGTTAGGCTTTTAACAATGCGTCGGGCGCCATGATCTTGAAGGATGAGTTGGCAAATATTGCATCATTTCAAGTTCCAGAATCATGCGCAGCTCAGTCAGGCAACAGACCAGAGGCGCACTTGAAAGAATTCAATCTACTCTCGGTCATTTAATGTTCGGTAGGAGCCACTTGTCGTGCCATCAGTGACCATTTCTTGCCATGACATCTAATCTTTTTTTGAGCCTAATTGGTTGGTGTTTTATGCCAGGGCGTGATATTTTGAATTTGGAAATTGGTTCTGAGAGTGCTTCTTTGTCTAGGAAGTCTCACGGGCGGAATTCTGATACCGGGGAAGCCGATTTCTCTGATTCCTCGAGAGTTCTCGGGGGGGAATTCTCGGGGCGGAATTCTTGTCTCTGAGCCATTCAGCCTCCCGCCGGACTGGGGGGCGGCGAGACGATCTGTCTCTGAGCTATTCATATTCGGCTCTCCGCCTCCGGCCGGACTGGGGGGCGGCGAGACGATCTGTCTCTGAGCTATTCATATCCGGCTCCTCCGGCCGGACCGGGGGGCGGCGAGCTCTTCCCGGAAGAGCTCTCCGCCTCCGGCCAGACTGGGAGGCGGCGAGACGATCTGTCTCTCGGCTATTCATATTCGGCTCTCCGCGATCCGGCCGGACCGGGCACCGGCGACCGCTTCCGGCCGGACCGGGGGGCGACGAGCTCTTCCCGGAAGAGCTCTCCGCCCTTGTCCTTATTTAGATAGAGGCACGGATGGGAGGCGGAGAGAGGCGGCGAGGCCAGGCGGGCGGCGAGCTCTTCCGGGAAGAGCTCTCCACCCCTGTCCTTATTTAGATAAGGGCACGGATGGGAGGCGGAGAGAGGCGG
>CAJNIZ010009047.1:0-22314 GCA_905231905.1 Symbiodinium pilosum
GCACGCCGGTACCAGGTTTTAGGATGGGGGTCTAGGATGCTAGGTTTGGAATGTACCTAAACCCCATACGTATCTTAACATAATAGCCCTAAATCCCTTGCAACAGCCGAAATAGGTCATACTTCTACATACTTCGAGAGTCCAGGTAGGGTTTAGGACTGAGGGTCTGGGACGTGGGGATTCGGGACCTACCTAAACCCCAAAAGTATGTGAAATAATGACCCTAAACTACCCAAAATAGCCACAAGGGCCATTATTTTACATACTTTTAGGGTCCAGGTACGGCCTAGGGGGCTTAGTGCTCAGAATCCTGTGACTCAAACTCGGGGTCTTGAAGTTGGCACTTAGGTGTTTAGGGCTTACCTGGACTCCTAAAGTATGTAGAATCAACACCTTTTTGGCTGTTTTTATGTGTTTGGGCTCTTATTTTGCATACTTTTGGGGTTTAGGTAGGGCTTAAAGGAGGTTCTAGGACTGAGGTCTAGAACTTGATCTTTAGGATTCAGCGAATAGGACTCGGGATTTAGGGCCTAGGCTTCAGGGTTTGGATTCAGAGTCTGGGATTCAGGGTTGTAGCATTCAGGCTTTGGGATCAGGATTAGGGGCTTCGGATGGTTAGGGCTTTCATCTCCGGCAAAAGATTTAGGGTTGAGGGTGAACTGGGGTTGCGCGCATGGGGGCTATTTCTGGACTCGGACCTTGGATTTGGGGCTTCGCATTCATGATCGAAAACTCAGGGCACTTGTTCAGGCTCAGCAGGGAAATTTAGAATAATTTCAGTTTCCAATTTAAAGCCATTTTGGTATTATTCCTTGAAAACCACCATTTAGGGTGAGGTCGGGTGAGGTCGCTTTAAAATGCACAGGCTCAGTGGTTTAGGATTTGATGCTCAGCTTTTCAGCCTTAAGCCCAGGACTTGCAACCCCCACAGATGCAAAGTAACCCAGACCCCTGATTAATAACCCCCCCTCTTTAATAGGGATCATTAATTATAGTAGGGATCCTAATATTAAGGCCCTTAAAAGAGGGGTTATATTAATCACGCGTGTACATTAGTACGTAGTAGATCTGTCAGGAAAAGCATGGTTGTACTTCCAGTCTCTTCAATGATGTTCAGAGCTTTGTGAGAAAGAAGGTATTGCAGCTTCTTCAAATCCTGCGCCACCTTGTGCGAAAGTCCACACAAAATGTCGTCTCGCAACACCTCGAAGATACCCGGGAGGACCCAAACACAACTATAATCCACAGCGTAGGAGGATGATGAGACAAGTATCAGGATTATCAAGCAAACCCTCAAACCTACGCCCTACACCCTGAACCCTAAACTTATATCCTAAACCCTGAACCCTAAACCCTGAACCCTAGAACCCTGAACCCTAGAACCCTGAAACCCGAAAACACTAGATCCTAAGCCATATGCCCTCAAAGCTAAGCCCTCATCCCCAAACCTTCCGACAAACCTCCAATACCGGCGCAGGGATATGACCTGATAAAGCAGCGACAATCAACTCTCTGAAGCCAAAGCCCTGTGCCCTGAACCCTAAATACCCTAAATCCTAGATCCCACTCCCTAAACCCTTAACCCTAAACCTTGAACCCTAAACCCTAAATCCTCATCTACAAACTCATATAAATGCCTCCGTTTCGGCAGTTGTGGCTTTTTCGGCGGCAGCCGGATCCTGGCATGATCCATGCCTAACCCTAATGGTCCAAAGTAGGTAATTCTCAGGATTTCTAACATAATATTCCCGAAATATATGATTATTGTACACTGGACCCTGAGGCCTAAATCCTGAACCGTAAACCCTAGCTCCATAGCGCTTAGAGGTTTAAGGTATGGTAGGGTCAAGGGCTCATGGGGTTTAGGGGTTAGGGTTTAGGCCTTAGGGTTTAGGGCTTAGCGTTTGGGTCTTTTTTCGGCTTAGGGGTTCCCTAATAACAGACATAAGGGCCATGGTGTATCATGTTTTTGGGTTCCAGGTATTGTTTAGGCTTAGGTAGAAGGAGTTTAGCATCATTCTAGAAAAACAGGCAGCGCAGCAGAAATGGCATGTCAAGTCCCATGTCAATATTAGGAGACGTGACATCGAAGAACGTACGCCGCGTGATTCAGAAGCTGCCAACTTATGCCGGTGGTTTCATGCTCACACTGCCCTTCCACACCCTATTGGGCCCAAGGGCCTCCAGAAGCCTGAGCCCTAGATCTAAACCCAAGTCCCAAATCCTAAAGCCTGAGTTGCTCTAAATCCGAAACCTTCAGCTCTTAAATGTTAACCCTCAATATTGAGCCCTCTTCGGGTTAGGCTTTACAGTTTAGGGTACACAGCAAAATGATGGATAATCTGTGCGGAAGCTTTGCTGTGGCAGCACTTTGGGGCGCAAATGATATTCTGTTGAATACATGGAGGCTTTGAAACCCTCTCAACCATAAGCCCTGATCCAGAAACACAAGCCCTCAACCCAACACAATTTAAACCCTAAACCCTGAATAGAAATCTTAATGTTCCTCTCCATTCCAATAATTCCTACACAATCCCCTTAATCACGTCCTCGATGTCCACCTTTGCGCCCGCATCTAGGAGGAGCTGCATCGCCTACATGGCAAGTCTTGGAAGTCCATGAGACTTAGTAACTACTTAGGCCCCTTAAAGGGGGCTATAGGGATATATGAGGTTTAGTTAAGGTTTAGGGTTTGAGGTCTAGGGTTTAGGGCGTAGGGTTCATGGGGCTAGTATCTACTTATAACTGGGCTTATAACCCTACTTATAACTGGTGTAACCCCTATACAAGCCCATTTAGGGTGATTATAAGTAGGGTTATAAATCCAGTTATGAGAAGTAACTAAGTCCCATAAACCCTAAACCCTAAACCCTATATCCCTATAGTCCCCTTTAAGGGGACCTATGTAGTTACTAAGTCCCATGGGTCTCCAAGTTGGGGGAACATGCTAAACAAGTGGTGAAGATTTTTAACAGTTGTGGGAACTACGATTTGCTTAAGAACCCTTAAAACATAAGAAATAATAGTCCCTATACTACCCTTATGGGATTTTTTGGGGGGTGATTCTTAAGCAAATAGTAGGGAAAGAATGCTGAACAATTGCGGTGAACAACGCTGAATGATTTGGGAATATTAAGCTTTTGGGGAGGAACATGCAGAGCAAATGGGGAAGGCTCCAATGTTTCCCCCAAATATTCAGTAACCCTACGCTACCCCTACACTCCCATACACCCTGAACCTACGATCTAAATTTTTCAAACCCTAAAACCCTAAACCCCAAACTCAATACATCCTCAGAAGCCCTGAGTTTCCAGTGCAGTTCCCAGCATCCTCAACCCTAAAACGCCCAAGCCTTAAAACCCTACACCCTAACGCGGTTTAGGGTCTAGGGTCCAGGGCTTAGGGCCCTGAACCCTGAACGTTAAAGCCTAAAACCCTAAAATCGTAAACCCCAAATCGCCTGCATATTGCCAGCGTTGACGCACAGCAGCCTGAGTGCTTTATCTAAGGGTCCCTTTGGAGGGGGGTAAAGGGATTTATATGGGGTTTGGGATTTAGGGAATATGTAGGGTTTAGGGTGTATCTAAGGTTTATATACAGTTGAGGCTTTAGGGATTATGGGGGGTTTAGGGTTTAGGGATTATATAGGGTTAAGGGTGTAGGGGCTATGTGGGGTTTGAGTGTAGGGATTGTGGCAGAATTTTTTGGGAAGTATTTGCTTAATTATTGGGTGCTTGGACCCTTAGGGTTTGGGGGGTTGCAGGTTCAGGAGGGTTTAGGATTCGTGGTTTAAAGGCCAGAGTAACTTGGGAGCTTTGGGGTTAGGGGTTAAGGGTCGGGGGGGCGAGGGTTCGGGGTTCAAAAGCCTAAATAAGTTCGGTGCTTAGGGGTTTAGGGTTGGCGAAGCCCTTGCAGTGGTAGATTTAGGATGCTCAGGTTACAGCGGTTTAGGGTTTAGGGTACACTTTAGGAGTCTACTCGCACGGACGCCCTGTTGATGAAGACAATCGTGGGAAACTTCAAATCCTCTCCCTAAACCCTAAACCCTAAAAGCCTGGTATTTGTGGAGACCAAGGTGGTGTTAGACTTCCTCCATCCACTACATGGTGGATATATTGCAGGTTCCATAAAGAAGGTGACCCAACCATAGACCCCCTAACCCCTAAACCCTAGAATCCTCATTTTAGGACCCCCAGAGGAGGTACGAATGCCATTAAGACCTTTGTTTTTGGGGGCCCCCATGTACTGGGACCGCCATACCTGAACCCCCCCCAAATTTGTAAAATCATAGCCTTAAACAACTAAAAACAGCAAAAAAGCTAGAATTCTACACCTTTAGGGGTCCAGGTAGTCCCTAAACCCTAGACCCTAAATCCCTAAAAACAGCTCCTGAAAAGTGTCCTGAAAGACAGGCAAGCAGCAGGGGCGTGTCTCCTGCACCAGCGCTTGCTGAGGTGTTACGCTTACAGTTGCCTTAAGTAGATAGAATATAGGGTTCAGGGTTTAGGGCCCCCCCCTTCAGTAGATAGAATGTGGGGTATATGCGGATCTCCTTCTAATATACCCAAAGCCAAATTATATCTACTTGACGGGGACTATAGGGATTGAGCGCTTATAGGGTTCGGGTTTAGGCTTCGCGGTTTGGGATTAAGGGCTTTGGGTTCGGCCCCTTTCTAATACCTGTAGGGTCCCCAAGTGCTCGGTTTCTGGAGAACACGCACAATCTAGCGTTTTCTGTATACGTGTCGCACTTCAAAGCCCTTTCCAAATCAGCCCTCCAAGGCCGACTGGCAACCCCTAGGGCTCCAGTTACCTAAATAATGGGAACTGGGTACTATACACCCTATAGTTACATAGCCCAGTAACCTACTATTTAGGTAACTGGCAGCCCTAGGGAATGTTTTGGGGGCGTGGAAGTCACGACACGAAAGCCTAGATACGCAATACTGATATATCAATGTCTAAAACCCCATGCTAAAGCAATATTAAACACAAGCCCAGCTACAATAGCTTTTGTGATAAGACTCCACGAGCTGCTGCACAACATATCTTGGGAGCTGAGCCCGCAGCGTCCAAAACAATGTCACCAGGCTAATGCATATGGGCTGTCTGTACTGGATCGACCGGCATGGCAAGCGCCGGCAGCACGCATCCATCAGGCCGATCACCAGCACCTACAAGTTGATTCTCTTGCGGCGCAAGCTACTTGGAGGCCCATGGGACTTAGTAACTACTTATAACTGGGATTATAACCCTACTTATAATTGGGGTAACCCCTATAAACCCATTTAGGGGGATCATAAGTAAGGTTATAAGCCCAGTTATAAGTAGTCACTAAGTCCCATGGGCATGCAAGTATCCACGCAGACAGCTCGCGAGGACCTGCTGGAACTCGGAGTTGCAATGAGCTGCCAGCGCGCAGATGCTCCATTAAACCCTGAACCCCAACACCCTAAATCCTGAGTCCTAGACCTTATAAGCCCTAAATCCTGAATCCTAAATCCCGAACCCTGATATCTGCCCCCTAGCCCACGACCTCCCGAGCCTAAATTCTTAGCCCAAGATGAGCCCCTGAAGGGACTTAAAGGTAGCCCCCCTTTCAGAAAAGCTCCAACACCCTGACTCCCTAAAGCCTAAACTGGGTTTAAGGTTTAGGGGTTTAGGGTTTAGGGTTTAAGGTTTAGGGGTTTAGGGTTTAGGGTCCGACTGGGGGGTGATAATGAATAAGGAAAATAGGATATAGAGGTTGCATAGGGATTATGTTCCCTTATCCGCTAGTAACTCTAAACCCTATATCTATCTATCCATCTTTGTATCTATCTATCTATCTATCTATCCCCAACACCCGGATGCTCATGCAAAACTCGATTCATTCAGTTGGTATGGACTTGGCCGCTTGCAAGACCACTGCAGGTAATGCCCGCAATGTGAAAAATCAAAGTAAGGGTCACTTTATAGGGGATCATAAGGGAATTTGGGGTGTTCATGTAAAAGCCTAGGTAAAGGTCCTCTTCAAGGATTCCATGGAATTTTGGGGTATATAGGGTTTAAGTGTAAGGTTCACGGTGTAAGAGTGTGAAGAATGACCAAGAATGGAGGACCAAATGAGAAACTGGGATTCTACCTGTGGCTGTGTGGGATACCTACCATTCTGAGGGTTTTGTGGTGTTTGTATTGGGGTCCCCTATCAAGGGAAGGTACCATATAGATTTACCAATATTCTCCTTTCATAACCTTGATATACTGATAGCAGAGCTTGCCCCAAGCCCCATGCTAGTTATCTTGGTCAATACATTAGTGCTCCTGGGTTGCAAAGTAAGTAACTATCAGTCCTGGGTAGTTGGTTACCACTGGTATAGCCCCCAGGTTTATTGAATAGCTCTGGTATAATACCAGGGTTCATCAAATATACCTCCTATTACTATGGTATGCAGTACCTCAAGTAAGCAATGCCCAGTCATACTCGGCAGTATTCAGGCCCCTGTCGCACAGAGGGTCCACTATACTTATCCAAAAGGTCGATATAAGAACAGTGTTAATACTTACGGGCTTCTATACCTCTACAGCGCTCTTGTTGAGGCTACAGGTTCTACGCCGGCGCCGATGTAGCTAAGATCCCCTAAGCCCTGAGCCCTAAACCCCCAGAGCGCGATTTACCGTTTGCCAGTCCTGCACTGTTGATGAGGTTGGTATTTGCAGAAGCATCCAGCAGGACACGGATCCTTTGCCCAAGGGCTCCATGCATAATAGTTGACATAAGGGCCAGTATTTTACATACTGATCGGTAATAAATACATGGAACCTTTGGGTGGTTGCAAATCACACGGCCGATCTGGAGGCTGCCACTGATCGGAATGTGATGTTTCGGTTCAGGGTTTAGGGTTTAGGAATCACACTTTAGGGTGCGTCGTCGGGTTTAGGATACAAGGCTCTAGGGACCTAAACCGTAAACCCAAAGCCACGAGGCTCTGATATCGGGATTCGGGCTTCAGGGCTTAGGATTTACGATGTAGGGAACGGGCAGCTTTGGGCTTTGGACGGTATAGGACCCCTCCGTGTTTGTTAGGAAACCTAATATATCTTTTTGGGGGTCCCCTAATTCAAAAAACAAAGCTTAGTACCGAGCCGTCCTGTGCCCCAAGCCGAAACCCTAATGTGGGGGTCAGGTGGACGTAGTCAGTAGACTTTTGGCCCCTGTAAGCTATACAATGGCGCCAGTTATCCGTGTCACTCACTTATTTACTGAGTCCTTCAAGTGCATCCCTAAGGGTTCAAGTACCTAATTATCTTATACTTGCCCAAAACCTGTACCATGATCATTACTATTACCAAAAACCCAAGTACCTAATTCTTGGGTACTTGGGCCCTCTGGGATCTTAAGCCCTGAGCCTAAGACTTCCAGCTTGGCAATTCACTGCTATGCCGCTATGCGCTGTAGTCAAATTCTGGCGACTGTTCCAAGCTTATAGTCTAAACTCCTTAAAGGGGGGTAATATAGGGCTTATATAAGGGACAATCACAGGGGATATTAAGGGGGACACTAGTAGCTTTGCCCCTAAAGCCTAATCCTGGCGAGACGCGCAAGAAATTTGAAACTCCCTAAACCCTACACTCGTCATGAAAACCAAAGAGAAGGTACGATTACTAGGTAGTCACGACTCAGAGCAATACGAGATGTATTCTGATCAAAGTGTTTACACAGAGCCTACAGAACCTGCAAAGCCATAAGCCCAAAGTTCTCAGAACCTAGAATACGCCCAATTATACCCAATCCTAAACCCGAGGTTTTCATGTTTTCCTGGCTTGCTTCTGCACTTCGTGTGGTGCCGGGTGTCAGAAGGTTCTGCCAGTTGATCACTGCCAAGTGCAGCGCTGTGTTGCCGACGGATTCCTGTCATTCTTTCAAGGGTTCGGTTCCCCAGGAAGTGATGATAGGGAAATGAAAGAAAAGAAAATGGAAAGATATGGAAAGGTAACTACGACAAGCATTGTTTGAGGTTAACAATTATACAGGAGGTTACGGGTGTAGGGAAATGCCTGTGAATAGGTTTAGGGTTTAAGTTGTTTTGGGAAGTCAAGTCCACCGCATTCTGTTGTAGGAGTAACCGAAGTAAGCCAAGGGGGGGGGAGGGGACTTCTAGGCATCTCTGATACGTAATTCTTCTGACTATGGAGCATTCTGGCCAAGATGCCCGCTGTCAGGGCATTATATCACAGTCCAAACAGTCAAGTCCTACAACTGAGCATCTTTAGTGCTTAAAAGTAGAAATTCGGGTTCAAGGAAGAGGAAGTCCTTGCAAGGAACAAAACTATTGTGAGGGTCTTGGAATGCTTGCTGCACCCACCCTAAACCCTATACTCACTACACTTCTGGGTTAATGAAGGGTTTGGAATTATGGGGTTTGGGGGTTTAGGGTTTTAGAGTTTAGTGTAGTGTAGGGTTTACACTTTAGGCTTCAGGGTGTATGCCTTTGGTTCCGGCATTTACACAGCCACAGTTAGGGCTCCCGCCATACACAAAGTCAAGGGTATCTGCATGTGAAGCGTAGATTGGGTGGGGTTTAACCATAAACCCTAAACCTCAAGCCCCAAACCCGAACCCCTAGGATGTAGGGTTTAGGGGAAGTACGGCAGATTGGGTGGGGCATCTGGACGGTAAATTTGTGGCCGACAGAAAGGGTCCGAAGTATACCATATAGATGGTTGTGAAAATTATGGTCCCTTTTTGGGTACCCTAAGTATTAGGTGCCGTATTATAATAGGGAGCCCAAAAGGAACCACAATTTTGACAACCACCTATATACTCCCACCAACCTAAGTAATCAGCACTACCATGACAACACGAATGTAAATTATTCTTTGACGCTGGACCCTTATGGTGAGAGTCGTTCATATAGTCTTTGTAATATCTTACACGATGGCGAATTTAAAAGTCGCACACACTTTGGATGGAGCAAATCTTGCATTACTCCGTTTGGGGTTTCTTGAATGGCATGAAACTTCCTCAAGCCGCCAAAGCAGCTGCTGTTCGGGTTTTAGACTGCTGTGTTTTGGCCTGAACGATGTTTGAGGTCTAGAGCTCACAAAGCAACCACCCAAGCCACAACTCAAAAAAGCTCCCTAAACCCTACACCTTAAACCCTAAACCACTGGACTTACCCCCAAAGATCCCGCATCTTCGAAACCTTAAACCCACAAAAACGACAAAAAAGGCGAAACCTTGAATCCTGAACCAAGAACCCCCTGAAAGCCCCAAATTTTTGCCCCCAAGAAACCATCCCTGAGCCCAAACAAAGCCCAAACAAATTTTCGAAAAGGGGTTAACACCAAACCACAAAGGCCAACATTTAGAGTTTATGGGCACCCAAAACCTTAAACCCAACTCCTAGACCTGAAGCCCCGCAGCCCTTAATACAACTCGAAGACCGACATCCCCGCTCGCACGTGGCTACCTGGGCATCCACATCCGCCCCATGGTTCACCAGCATCCTTTCTGCAAGGCCAAATAATTTCGTAAATTGTTTCTTCCGATGTCTCTCTCTCTCTCTCTCTGTCTGTCCGTGTCTCTAACCCAAAAACTGCGTGTGTGTTTACATATATGCTTTGGATTGGGGGCATTTGGGGAGTTTCGCAAGTATCCTGCTACTCTCTCGCAAGCGTGAGGGGCAGAATCTATAGAGGTCTCCAGCCAACGGAAAAAAGTCAGCGACTTCCGTTGACAGAGAAAACTTCCGCCAGCTCTTGCTAAACTCCAAACCGCCCACTTAAGTAGATAGACTATGGGGTATATGGAGACCTTCTTATAATATACCCAAAGCCATATTCTATCTACTCAAGGCAAGCTTGTGTTCAACCCTAGGACTTGGGCTAAGGTTTAGGGTTTGGGCCGGGGTTTAGGGGTTTAGGGTCTAGGGGTTAAGGTTCAGGGTTTAGGATTTGGGTTTAGGGTCTAGGGTTTAGGGGTTCGGGTTTAGGGTTTAGGGTTGGTGTTGCAGGATTTGTGGAATCAAAACGGGCATGTGGGTCTTTCGGCTTTGTGCTTTCCATTTCCGGCAACTGAGGGCTGATCGTGATCAGAGCCTTGGGCTTCACTGACTGGAATGGAGGTTGTACGGGGGAGAATATATAGAGTTACTCTTTTCAGGCATACCTGGACCCCAAAAGTATGCAAAATAATGACGCTCATGGCTGTTATTCTGGGCTTATGGGGCTACTATTTTACATACTTTTGGGGTTTAGGTAACTCTACTTTCCCGTAAGGCACCTGCAACTTCAAGGGCTTGGGCTGGACCACTTTTGCATTCCCAGAGGGTCCAAGTACCCAATAATTAGGTACTTGGGTTTTGGGTAATAGTAATTATGATACAGGTTTTGGGTAAGTATATGATTATTAGGTACTTGGACCCTTAGGGATTAGGGTTTATGAAGGGGCATCGGGCTCCTGCCAGTGCTAGGTGGGCAGTGGGTCAAAGGGTTCTGTAATGGAACTGGCTCCTGGATCCTATACTACAACCCTCAAAACCCTCCTGCATAACTACCAAACCCCGAACCTACAGCAAGGCCGTATTCCAAAAAACTCCAAACTGAGCTGGAAGGAGCTGTTTATGTTTAGGCTTTAGGGTGTGTTCAGGGGCCGAAGTTTGTACCTTCAGGCCCACACTAATGCTCGCACCCACGCTGCTGATGCTACCTGGGTTAAAGGCTTAGGGTTCAGGATTGCCAAAGAAGTTGAGACAATAACATCAAATCCAATAATAGCAATATAGAAAAGGACACCCATAATATGACTGCCTTGTCTTTAGAAGCCCTGTGTTAATTCAGCCCTGAATGTCCAAGTAAGCACACGCTGCGTACTTTCGAGCCTTTCACGGATCAAATGTCAGAGTCCCTTTGCAGCCCATGAAGGTAATCAGTGGATTCTCACCGTTTTTCGAAGATCCATGCGGCAATGGCTTCACCTTTATCTGTAGCCCAAGCCTAATGCATAGCCCTTCCCCTACATGTTTAAGCCTGGTGGGAGAATCTGTTATCTTTGGAGGTGCGGGATTGTGTCATTCTCAGGGCAGTGATTTGTAAGGATAGTTAGGGGAACCCAGTCTTTGATGATGGTCTCCGTGTTCGTGACCCCTCTGAACCCGAAACCCTAAGCCGAGCGAGCCCTAAATTCCAAACACCAAGCTGCCACGCCCAAAGACTTCAATACTGGCAATCAGCTTCCTCTGATCCCATTTCAAGGATACGGTGACGATCATCGGTGCTTTGTAGGGCCGTTACTTAACCCTAAACCCCAAGACCTAAACCCTTAACCCCTAAATCCTGAATCCTAAACCCAAGATCCTGAACCCTAAACCCTAAACCCTAAACCCAGGCGTCCTGCTGAGGCCCACTATGCCGTGTAAGGCCGCCAAATGTAAGGCCGTCCTTCAGGGTTTAGGGTTCAGGGTCCAGGGTTTAGGGTTCAGGTGTTCAGAAACTTAAATTTTTTGGTTAATACAGGAAATAAGGGCGGGTTCCTTATGGCAATACGAAAACAAGTTCCTTGACAGCAGCCCAGCAACTGCTTAGCTGTGGGTTGGAAAGATGAAAAGGACAGTATAATTTGAAGTTTAGTTGCTCGGGCGGTAGGCTGAGTTGAGTACTGGCTTATGAACACTATACACAAGGAGAATTCTTGGCGATGATCTAGGAGTTTCTCGAAACAGGCGTGTCCTGGAGATCCTGCCGAGATACTGCATGGCGTGTATGGAAAGATGATTGATGATAGGGGGTTCCTATGAAGAACTATACAGGGCTAAGTTGTTCGTTGGGAAGTGCTGGCGGGGGGGCTTCATGCCTCAGTGTCTGGGGTCCAGGGTTTAGATATGGGGTTTGAGGGTTCACTTCCCTCCACTAAGTCTTAAATAAACCCTACACACGAAACCTTTGGCCTAAACCACAAACCCTGAAGAAGTCTACACCCTAAACCCAACACTCTAAACCCCTAAACCCTAAGCCTTAAACCCTAAACCCCCAAACCTTAATCCCTTTAGGGAAAGCAGCTCAAGTTCACAAGCCACGGGTCCTGCCGAAGCGATCCCGGTGGCTGTTGACATCCACCTGGCTGAAGGTCTAGGGGGTCAGGTAGGGTTGTTAGGGTTTAGGGTTTAGGGGGTTAGGTAGGTTTTTTAGGGCTTAGGGTTTAGGGGGTTAGGTCAGGTTTTTAGGGTTCAGGGTTCAGGAGTTGTTTGAGTTGGAAGTTGCGGTAGTTGTGATCCCCAAATATCCCGAAAGTGAAGCTCTTCCATATAGCAAGAAGCACCTCTGAAAGCCCGGGGGCTCTGGGAATGTATTCTTTGGGGTTTAGGGTTTAGGGTTGATTCTTCAGCTTTAAGGGGGCAACCGAGACAACAAGGAGACCCTAAACCCGAAGCCCTAAACCCTCAACCCTGAACCCCTAGACCCTGTGCTTCTTTAGAATTCCTTGCCAGTGCTAGTGGCCCTGATACGACCCATCATGAGCGCGTAAATCTTGGAACGGAAGCTCACACGTTAAGTGGAAGTGGCCAAAAGCAAGGAACAATTACCACAACCCGTGACTCAGCACGTCTCTCATTTGCCTCAACGCTGAAGTACATGTATCCTTCATTTACGTCCGAACCAGTTTTGTACGACATGTTTCCACAATTTTGCTGCTACCATCTACCCCTAAACCCTAAACCGCCTCCTCCTAAACCCTTAACCCCAAAAAGCCCTAAACCCTAAACCCTGTCCACCTGGGCCATAAGCAGTCCTTGGGACTGGGCCATATCTCTCGAGGCGATGGCCTGTCTGAGCTTTGTTTCTTCTTCCCGGAATTCAGGGTTTAGGGTTTACCTGGACCCCAAAAGTATGTAAAATAATGGCACTTATGGCTATTGTTATGGGGTTTAGGGCTATTATTTTACATACTTTGGGGGGTTTAGATAGGGTTCAAGAGTTTAGGATCTAGGGTTCAAGGGTTTAGGGGTTTAGGATTTAGGGTTTGGGGAGTTTAGGGCTCAAGGGCTCAGGATTTGCGGGTTCGGGGGCTTCAAGGGCTTCAGGGTTCAAGGGCGAGGGGGCTTAGGGTTTACGGGGTTGGGTTTCCGTGTTTCGCAGGCTCTTGTGCGGTTTTCTTTCCCTAGGACTCCAACTTGCCCAGTGCAGGTACTATTAAAAGACTTTGACGCCCCATGTAGACGTTATTTGTAGGCTTGGAGCCCCGGGCTTATGATGTTTTACAAGCCTTTCTTCAACGTAGGGCCATTGTCCAAAGGGGAGTGTGTTTTGGTAACTGACCCAGAGGGTCCATATATACAAGTATTAGGGAATTAGGCCCCAAAATACCATACTATAGAAGGAATTGTGGGTCCCATGTCCATGTGGACCCTCTGGGCGAAGCAAGGAAGATTGTAAGCTTCTCGAAAACATTGCAGCCTACAACAGGGGCATGATCGTACTCAATATTGGGGACTCCGGTATCCCCTACTTGGAGCCTCCACTCAGGGATGGTGACTACAAAGGGTCGTGGTGGTTGTATGAAGATGCGCTTCTAGTCGTAGTAGAGTAGGGGGTCCACCCAAGTATCCTTATTATCAAAAAAACTGCTTCAGTAAATTGGGAGTGGCTTTCGAGGCAGAGTGAGAAGTTCTCTCGGCATTCTCCGAGGCCGATAGTATAGTATTCGAAAATACCCGAGGCACAGCACAGAAACCGCTAGCCCTATAGACCTGAAACCATCGCCCCAGATTTTTCAACTGTAAGGCCCTAAACCCTAAACCCTAACAGTATGTAAAATGATAACCCTAAACTCCTAAACAGCCCAAAAGGCCATCAGTCTACATACTTTTGGGGTCCAGGTACAACCTAAACCCTCAAAACTGGACTCGAAGCCCATACACATAGACCCGCAACTCGCACCTGAAAAGCCAATCCAAGTCTGCACATGTTGGCGGGTTTTGGGCTGCTGGCTTTCCTGGGTTTAGGGTTTAAGGGTTTGGGTTTTAAGGGTTTAGGGTCTAGGGTTCAGGGTTTAAGGGTTTAGAGTTTAAGGGTTAAGGGTTTAGGGGTGGGTTCCTTTTCTACTGGCATCCTTGAACTAACCCAGCTTGCAAAGAGGAGCTTGGTAAAGCAAAGCCCTATACCCAACCCCCAGAATTAGGATACGGGAATAGCTACCGCATCGTATGAGTAGAAGAGGGTCCTACTTTGGCGGCTGAGGTTACCAAAACCCCTGTTATTACAATACCCTGAACCTACCTAATCCTTACAGACCCTATAAATCCTGCATCCAAACCCCACTAACGACTTAAGGCCCATGAACCCCATTGTCCAAGGTGCTAAACCAACCCCTATAGACCCCTATAATACTATAAACCCTATAACACCCATGAACTCTTATAAACCCTATGAACCCTAGAATCCCTAAACCCTAAACCTGAGCCCTAAACCCCAAACCCAGACCATAAACCTAAACCCTAAACCCTAAAAAGGAAGGCCCTGGCTCCCGAACGATGGGCCTCCAACAGCTGGGCACCAGCGCTAGAGGGCCTCAGGAAGAAGGGCCGGGAATCCAAGTAGAAAAGTCTAAACCAACAAACAAATAGGGTTTAGGGTTCGACGCCCCATCCTATGACTCTACTTGGCTGCTAAATCTTAGGTTGTTGGAGTGTGGGGGGCCTAGGGTAGTTTGTTTCGTGATTCGGCTTGTTTGGGGTTTAGGGCTTCCCACCCCCCTTCATTAAGGGATTTTGAGGATAATGAGGGATCGTTCAGAGGGGTGTAGTAGGGGAACCAATGACTAACTACTTGAACTATAGCCATGCTCACTTGCTTGTCGCGAAACCTTGTACACCGAACCCTTCGCTTTAACCTTAGAGCCTCAGTCGCAGATCCCAAAGCTAAAGCCGTAAGCTTGAACCGTATCCCTGATCCATACAAAGCCTAGGCCCCAAAATCAGGCTCTCAACCCAAACCCTTAACCGTCAGCCCTAACCCAAGCGCTTCATCTCACATCTTAAACCCTAAACCCCGAAGTCCTGGACCCTCCTCCCTAGACCCTTAAACGCTTAAACCCTAAACCCTTAAACCCTAGACCCTTAAACCTTAAATCCCTACATCTCAGATCCCTAAGCCCAGAACCCTAAACCCGTACTTCAAACAGATACCATAGACCACAGTTGTATAAGGAATACCCTAAACCCTAAACCTTTATTAGAGCAGAACAGTGGCAGTTCATCCTCCCAGGCAGTTTTCGAGTTCCTGCAGCTGCTGGCAGTTTACGTGAGGAATGAAGGAACGGAGGGCTTTACATGGGGTTATAGGGATTAGATAAGGTTAGATAGGAGATTTACAGGGATTATATGGGATTTAGGGTTTGGGGTTTAGAGTTTAAGGGTTTACGGGTTTGGGGGAGTTTCAGGGTCTAGGGGTTGAGGGTCCAAGGGTTGAGGGTTTAGGGCTAATGATTTGTGTGTGGGGGCTTTGTCACGAACTCGGGGGCCTTAGGGATTGTTTGGAGATCTTTTTGAGAAAGGTCAGGATGCGGGGAAGGAAGGAATGGAAGGAAAATGGAACCTATCATACCATTGGGGATGCAGTGTTTACTCTTTTTAAGGCTTGCATGGGGAGTGAGGGAACGGAAAAGACATTAGAGACTACTGTTCCCGAATGCGTAGCAGAAGGGTTCCCGTTTTAAAGTTGGGGTCCAGGGGTCCAGGAGGCGACGCGAGCTTGTTGCGTTTGTGGACGCAAAATCGTTCGCAAGCGTCCGCAATTATTCGCAATCGTTCGCGGTGCGTCGGACTTGTGTCGGACTTGCCAGAGAGAGAAAATCGTCGCGAAACGCAGAACTGTCGTCACTTTTCGACTCGTCTCGGGTATTTGCGTCTCAAAAGTGTTAACAGTCACAGGGATCGGGGGGGTCGTGGTCGCGAAACGCAGAACTGTCGTCACTTTTGGACTCGTCTCGGGTCTTCGCGTCTCAAAAGTACCAACAGTCACAGGGATCGGGGGGGTGGTGGTCGCGAAACGCAGAACTGTCGTCACTTTTGGACTCGTCTCGGGTCTTCTGGAGGCTAGGACCCCGTCGCGCAGCTGTGGCTTGACAGATCCTCGCGGCCATGGGCGGCAAAAGAACCGCGGCAGAGCAGCGGGAGTATCGTCTTCGCCGCCAGGAGGCAGCGAGGAAAGCGGGTCGGAAGGTGCCCTCGTTTTCTCAACCCTAAACTCCTAAACCCTGGTTATAACTGGGGCTTGCCCTCCCTCAAAAATGCAGGCACATACGCCTGCTACTTCAAACCTTGCAGGTGCAAAGAAGAATTTGCAGGACCAGGGCCTCGTATACTAAACACGAAACCTTCAAACCCCAACCTCGACCCTAAACCCTTGAAGCCTAAACCCAGACCCTAAACTAAACTCTAAACTGCCCTAAGCCCCGATCACAAACGCTAAGCCCCAAACACAAACCCTGAACCCCAAGCCCCAAACACAAACCCTAAATCTTAAACGCAAACCCCAATCTCTACATCCTGAAGCCCCAAACCCTCATGGAGCCTAAAATGCATAGCAATCTACTTGAAGGCATGAAGACCAAGCTCCAGACGTGAAGCCCTCTAAACAATAAATCTTTTACGATATCCCTGATTTATGTATATGTATATACACGCACATAGATAGAATATGTGCATGTATAAAAGACCTACGTATATGTTTATAGAGACATCTCAGTTTCCATGTCATTGTCCATGTTCTTTTCCATTTGTTTCTCCATCACTTGGGCTAATTTCCCTAAATCCTAACCCTATATCCTGAGTCATAAACCTTAAGTCTCTAAACCGTAAAGCCCTAAACCCTAAATCCTAACCCTGAACCCTAAGCCCTAAACCCCATATGAGTTAAACTCCTAGTATCCCCCTTAATAAGCCCTATATTAGTCCCCTATATAGCCCCCTTTATAATCCCCTGTATAACCCCCTTTAAGGAGTTTAGACTATCCCTAAACCCTAAACCCTACACCCCTAAACCCTAACCCCTAAACCCCAAACCCAAATAAAATACTGTCCAAGTGTCCCCCGGGGCAGACGTCTGCCGATCGCTGGCTTCGGCATGGCGGAGCGAGGCAAGGACGGGTCGCGGCTCTAAGACCTTCCTTCTAAAGGGTTTAGGGGTTTAGGGGTTTAGGGTTTAGGGCTTTAGGGTTTAGGGTTTAGGGGTTTAGGGTGTAGGGGTTTAGGGTTTAGGGTTTAGGGTTCAGGAAATTATAGGGTTTATGATTTTAGGGGTTAGGGATTTTTACTTCCTTCTTAAGGACTCGGGATTGATAGGACTTAGGGTTTGGGGTTTCGGTTTGGGGGTTTGGGTTCAGGGTTTGGCGTTGAGTCTACGTAGGGCTTCCTTCTTGAGGCTTCAGGATTCATATTTACCTTCCTTCTCAAGTCTTCAGGTTTTATATGGCTCAGGTTATAGGGCTTGAGGTTTGCAGCGCGTGGGCCTCAGGACTTTCGGGAAAATGATTTGACCGTAACAAGCAAACCTTTAAGTGTTAGGGCTTCGGGGCCTAAACCCTAAATCCTAAACCCAGTAGGCAGGTTATCAGGGGAAGTCTCTCCATGGTATCCAACTCCGGCTTCTACATGATAGCGCTAAATTTGTAAGCTTAGATGGTCTGGAAGTCAGCTAGATTCTTAGTAGTTTCAAGTATAGGCCCTTACATCCCCACATAACTCCTTATAACCATAATAACTACCAAACTATCCTATGCCTAGCCATTTAAGTAAGCCTTACAGAAAGGTAACTTAGAATACTGTCGAGTACTTTTCCCTAGATCAACCACCATTTAGGGTGAGGTCGGATGAGGTCGCGTTAAATTGGCCAATTACAACCTAAAGCAGAGCAAGGAAATATATAATACAGAATGTATCGCGGGTGGGTTGGTTCCCTTTTAGGCAATTCGATTCTACATGGCGCCTAAGAAACTCCCGAATAGGGCCCAGGGAGGCGCGGTACCACAATGTCTGTATGACCCCAAGTCCCCTTAAACCCTAAGCCCTATGACCCCAAGTAGCTTGGATCTAGGGAATCTTGGTAGTCTAGCCTGCACAGGTTCTGCAGGCTTTTGATTGCACTTCTAAACCCTACATAACCCGTTCTACCTCTATGCAACCCAATCATAAGGGTCCAGGGACCCAAATAACAGGGCTTTAGGGCCGAAATACCATTTTTATTAAAGTATTTGGGCCCTGAAGCCCTATTATTTCGGTCCTTGGACCCCTAGGGCAATCTAGCCCTGTATAAGCCCAGAGCAACCTATGTAACCCTACATGATTGATATGGTAGTTTCCCAAGATAAGGGGACCCCAATATAGACCCCAATATACAATAGTCCATATTATGGGAAGCCCCAAAAAGGTACCCCAAATTTTGGGAAACCCCTAAACCCTAAACCCTAACCCTAAAGTAAGGATCGGTGCTTGGAAGGAAGGTCTAAAGCGAATCCTCGCTGGAAAGGGGCCCCATGCCTACCCCTAAGCTCGAGAAGCCGAAAAACTACGTGGCACTTTGGACATCTACTAAGGGTTAACCCTTAGGTACCTATAATAGGATTATAAGGGAATCCCAAAGGGTTAAAGGTTTAAGGTCCAAGCTAAGTCCCAAGGAGAAAACAGCTTGCAATCACAAAGGTTTACAATTTAGGATTTACAAAGGGTTTGGGGTTCAGGGTTCCGGGGTACATGTACCCACACAGCATATTCTTGGGCAAATAAGCGGCCATGTAGAAATGTCTTTAGGCCCAAGCACGACGGATACCACAAATCCTGCATGATCCTATTTGCCTTAACCCTTGGGAATTATGGTGCGATAGTATACTAAAGTTCAATTTCAACAGTAGCAAGGGCCCCTACCTTACTGAAAGCAATGGAAAAGGCAATGGACACTGCCGGACAGTTGAGGGCCTCAAAAATATGTACTTCATAGGCAGACTCTAAGCCCACAACCCCGTATAATCCTGCTTTTAGGAGTTTAGACTATAGACCATTTAGGGGGAGTTTGGAGCTTCAGCTTGAAGATTCAGGGCTTAGGGTCTAAGATTTGAAGCTTAGGGCTCTTGACGCTTTCAGCTTCCATTTGAGTGTACCACGATTCTTTGGACTGGCCGCAAAAGACAAAAGCGTACCGGAAACCCCAAAACCCTACACTTGTTCTGGTTAGCTGGGAATGTATAGCATTCAGGGTTTAGGTTTTAGGGTTTAGAGTTCAGGGTTTAAAAGGAATGGAAAAGAACATGAAAGCTACTATAGGACTACTACAAACATCCACTCCTTCATTCCCAGCTAGGGCCAAAACCCTTATAGGCAAGGCAAGGATTGCAGGGGTTGGGGTCCAAGTAACCAAACATACTCAAACAGAGAAGACGGACGTGTTGGCCCCAAACACGGTCTAGGGTTCAGAAAACCCTTGGCGTCTACAAGCCTAGACCCTAAAGCCTAAGCCCTATTGAAACCCTCAAGCCTAAACTCTGAACCCTAAAACTCCGTAAAACTCTAAGCCCCCCAAACTCTCAAACTTCAGGCAGATTCGGATCAGACACTGAGAAACCAACCGCCGCCTTTGCCATCGTCTTCCTGGCGAGAGCTAAAAACCCTCAACCCCACACCCTAAACCCTAATCCCTAAACCCTATAATCTCTAAACCCTAAAGTTTGAATTTGGAAGTGCAGGAAATAGGCATTGGCAAGCCGTGCATCCTCAACCCTCAAGTCTTATTGGTTTACCGAAATTTTTTGGTTTGGGGAGTAGGGGTCAGGATGGAATATCTAGGATTTAGGGATCAGGGGTTAGGGCGTAGGGTTCTCGGAAGTAGGGGCCTCTCAGGGGATTACGGCCTCATACCAACAGCCCATGGTTTTGACTCTAGATACGGCATTTGTTTTGGTGGACTTTGGGGAAGGTGTTGCTTTCAGGTTTGGGCTTTGGGCTGAAAAAGATTTACGGTGTTTGCCTTGTGGCTTAAATTCCGTAGTTTTGACATAGGGGTTTTGGCGTTGCGCGCTTGGGGTTTACATGGGATTGCTTAAGCTCTGCAAAAACCATGCCCTTCTGGATGCTGATTTAGGATAGAAATATAGTAATTAACCCTAAAGGTCCAAGTAGCTAATAATCATATACATACCCAACGCCTGGCCATAATTACTTTTCCCAAGCCCAGGTACCTAATTATTGGTTATTTGGACCCTCAAGCCTAAACCCTGATTTTCCATACATATCCAAAGGGACCTAATATTCCATTAGGTCCCTGTATGCCCTTATATAACCCCCTTTTAAAGGGACCTACTTATTGGATGATTAGACCTCGTGGGTAATCAAAAACAAATGCCCAAACTGAGGGTTAGGGCTTAATGTTTGGGGTCTGAAGCGGGGAGCTCACTCCCTAAACTTTCTTCGGGAAGCATTGTAGTTGCGCTTCGGGTTTAACGGTCAAGGGTTTCGGGGTTTACGTTTTAGATTTAATCCTTATCTTGCTTGAAGCAGTCCATGAAAAACTGCCCGGTTTCTGTGCAATTCTCATTGGCCGGCACGACGGATTGAAATACATTGGCCATGCCCGTTGGCCATCAACATTAGCAGTGGCCATCTGTGGACTCATGTGCCGGAACTAAAAAGCATCAGGGCCTCAGGGGTAAACTGTTTCAGGGTTTTGGTACTGAAAGGGTTGAGGTACAGAGCTTTGGTCAGTAAATCCCACAGCGTTTCAAGCACATTGCTTATTTAGGTAATCCTGCGCCATTCGGAGTGCCCCACCTTTAAACACTTCCAAGACCTTACTGTGTAGGTGGTGCAGGATTTCCTCCGTCCACACTTTCTACCCCTTGTACTTACTGAAAGCTTCCTGCCACTTTGGCAACACCATTTCGCAAAGTTGGCACCCGTCAAATCCATGTCCCAGTTTCAGGGTGCTGTTTTTTCGTGCGTTGGTGGGTTGGGTACCAGGGACCCAGACTTTTCTTGTTACAGAGGGCGCGTTGCAAGATTCACCTACTCAAGCTTTCATGGTAGCCGGATTCCCTAGACGATAAATCCTGAAACGCTGAAACCTAGCGGTTCAGGGCTGAGGGAGCAACGTTTAGGAATTATTGTTAAGGGTCTTAGGGTTCAGGGCTGGGCATTCAGGGTCTAGCCCCCAGACCCTAACCGCTAAACCGTAAACTCTAAAACCCTAAACAATGATAAAAATCCCTGAACCTTACGCCCCCTATACCCTAAACATAGACATAGACATGAAACCACCCATCCGGGTTCTGTTCTGCCTGCTTGAGCACGCCCATCATGGCTTCCCCTGAAACAAGGCGCTTTAGGGGTTGGGGGGTTATATAAGGCTTATATAGGGTAATGGAAAAGGAACTGGAAGCTACTATACAGGGTTTAGGGATTAGGAGTTATACGGCGACAAGGCTGTCTGGGACGGCTAGGATGACGTTTCACGGAGAGTGGTAGCTCAGAACTATATACTCGGTTTAGGAGTTTTAAGGTTTAGGAGGTTTGGGGTGTAGGAGGTAAGAATATAGGGTTTAGGGTTAGGGTTTAGTGCTTTGGGGTTTAGGTGTGGAACGCAGTGAAAATGATCCTAAACAGGCCTTAGGTAAGTCATGGCATCCTCAGGAGTTTCCCCATAGTAGCTGCATGGCACTTAGGACCCCTACTAAGGCTTAACCCTTTCGGTAGCTATAATAGGAGTATAAGGGAATCCAAAGAGTTAAGGGTCTAAAGTCCAAGCTAAGGAGAACGTTCCTAGGAGTTTCTGTATAGTAGTATAGATTTCCTTCACAGGGGTTCTAGTTTCTAGATCCTCCCTGGTTTCTGGGTACAACCCTGAACCCAACGACCCTAAACCCTAAGCCCTAAACCCTAAGCCCTAAACCCTAAACCCTAAGCCCTTCGGGCTGGTGCTCTTTAGAAGACGAACTGCTAAAGGTGCCAAGGTTCGAGCCCCCAAACCCTGAAAGAGTTTGGGGCTTGGGGTCTAGGGTCTAGGATTTAGGATTTAGGGTTTAGGATTTAGGGTTTAGGGTTTAGGGTTTGGGGTTTGGGGTTTGGGGTTTAGGGTTTGGGGTTTAGGGCTTAAACCTCGGAACCTCAAACTGCTTACTGCTGGTGAGTACCTAGACCCCTAGAGCATGTAGAACCATATCTCTTTTTGATGGTTTTAGAAGGGTAAGAGTGTTGATTTTTTTGTTGTCTGGTCTTTTTTGTTGTTTGGGCTTTTCGGTTGTTGTAGTTTTGCTGTTTGGGCGGGTGCGTGTTTTATTTTTTTGCTGTTTGG
>CAJNIZ010009047.1:22414-54551 GCA_905231905.1 Symbiodinium pilosum
AAAGACCAAACAACAAAAAAAACACGGGTTCCGTTTTAGAGGCTTATGGCCACTATTTTACATATTTTTGGGGTTTAGGTAAGGAAGAAGGGAACGCATGTATGGGAATTGTATGGGATTCGCGTTCCCTTCCCTACTGTCCACATAAGCCAGTTCAGGGTTTAGGTTCCAGGGCTTAAGGTTTTCACTAGCCTCACGGTCACTGGTTGGCGTTCTGCAACAACTCCAGTACTGGAGTAGTATTGGGATAATGGAAGAGAAGATGGAGACTACTAAACACGGTTTAAGGCGAGTCGGTTACCCCAAAAAACAGTACCTGCCCTTCATGATGCACTGCTTGAGATCTTCGAAGCAGCCCATGTGGTGTCAGAATGGATATGTACGCATATGCAATATACAGCAGTAGGAAGTATAGAGCATCAAAAGGAAGCACGCTAGGCTCATAGCACGGGCTATGCCCTGAATGAAGCTTCTGCACGAACCAAGGAAAAAGAAGTTCCAAGAGGGTCTGTTTTGCAGTCGTTCCCAGTTCCTTCATGATGCGGACAGCGCATATACCCTACGGTTCCAAGCCGGCCGAAGTAGGTATTTCTGTAGATTTTAGGGCCCAACGCGTGCTTATGTGGGCAAGCAACAAAGAAAGTCTCATCTTGCAAAACTCTAAACCCTAGACCCTAAACCCTAAACCTTAAACCCTAAACCCTATAGACCCTAAACCCTAAACCTCATCTTGCAAAACTGGGATCCCGGCTCCAGTGCTCCTTGCTAAGCTCATCGAAGAATGTGATGTTGACGCCTTGAGTGTGGCTTAGGGTCTGGGGTTTCGCGTTTAGGGTTTGGGGTTAGGGTTTAGGATTTGGGGTTTAGCGTGTAGGGTTCAGGTTTAGGTTGGCTTTTTAGGACAGACAGTACGATGTAGGGTCTGGAAGTGTAGTGTCAGGTTGAAGTTCTGGGTTTAGGGTTTATAGCGCCGTGAGGCGTTAGGGCAGCAGGGTTCAGGGTGCAGAGTCCAGGCTGTCAAGGGGAGAGTATCCTGTTTACTGTGGTCACGTCTAGATTGTCCTGCCGGTGCGAACACCAGATCAGTCACTGCTTACGGTTTTGTTTTGATGTACGAGTAGCTGTCGAGTAGGTTTTGGGGAGAACATGTTTTCCTTGGGGGCCGTTAGGGGTCATACGTGGAAGAAGTTCAAGCGGCCGCCATTGACAGTTACTGATTTCCACGAGGATCCATTTGCCCATAACCACCTGCAAATGGCTCGACATGCTAGCTTCCGAAAGAGGAGTTGTGCGTTTAAGCCCACCTCAATAAGAACCATTCCAAAGGAACACCCGAATAAACAACCCTAAATTCCAAACCCGGCCCCAAACTCTACATATGCGTGCATTTAGGGATTCAGGGGTGTAGGGTTTGGGGTTATATATATAAATATACACGTATATACGTATATACGTATATATATATATATGTATATGTACACACATATCCCTTTCGAGGCCCAGTCAAAGGGACCCCTAAGCCTGATTAAACCCCAAAGCATAAACAGTAAACCCCAAATCCTGCACCCTAAGCCCTGAACCCCAAACCCTACACCCTCAACCCCAAACCCTAAACCTTGAAACCCAAACCCCTAAACCCCAAATCCTAAGCTCTAAGCACTCACGGCAACCAACCTACTGGTTGTTACAATGCTCTCTCCATGCCTTAGACCCCTAGCCCTAAATCAGGATTAATCATAGGGGATGAACTACGTGGCACTTAGGACCCCTACTAAGGGTTAGCCCTTTGGGTGCCTATAACAGGAGTAAAAAGGAATCACAAAGGGTTAGGGTCTACCGTCCAAGCTGAGTCCCAAGGAGTGAAATAAGGCGGGGCAAGGGCTCCAAGGGGATCAGCCTCAACCCGCATAAGCCCCACAAAGATATGCCTACATCCTAACGCCTAAACCTTAGGTGCAGAAAGTGAAGCAAAGGAACTCCAATCCTGTAAGCCTTTAACCGCTTAGCCCCTGAACCCTAAGCCCTGGACCCCCATGATGTATGGAATAATGGCCTTTCCGAGTATTCCTAGTAAGGGTGTTGATCCACTATTTCACCTACGTTGCGCTCTCAAAACCCTAAAAACCAAACCCTCAATCCTAAACCCTCATCCTTCAGGCTGCAATAATACCGCGTGGTTGTCGTCTCCAGCAAGAGGATTTGCAACTCGAAATTGGGCGTATGAAGTACCGGGCCATGTAAAGTCCCGTGCTCCAATGCATCGCTATATGTTGAGTGAGAATTGGATACCTTCTGAGTTTCATGGCTTCTTGTTCAGACGGCCAAGAAGGTACATCAACAGCACGTACTAGAGGATTTGCACTTCCCTATCAAAGTAGGGCCCCATCAATCCTCGATTGCGATCGCTGTGCCGAAGATGCCAGTGGTCCTTGAACTCGGCACGGTCGAGCATTTGCTTAATGTCGAGCGTGTGAACACCGAGCCGTCTTGCCTCACCTGCGAAATACTCGTTGAGGTCGTTGAATGCAGCAGGGAGGTGATAGACCCCCAAGCCCCAAACTCTAAACCCCAAATCATACGCAATAAGCACTCTCGGGCGCATACTGGTCGCTGTTATTTTCTCTCCATGCCTTAGACCCCTACACCCCTAATCAAGGATTACTTATAAGGGATGAAGTAAGGCTGGGAAAGGACTGCAGACTAAACCCGCATAAACCCCACCAAGACATTCCTACATCCGAACGCCTAAACCTTAGGGGCAGAAAGTGGGGCAAAGGAATTTCAATCCTATATGCCTTTAGCCGCTAGCCCCCGAACCCTAAACCCTGGACCCCAAAAAATTATGCAACAAATTGCCTTTTTGAGCATTCTTAGTCAAGGTTTTGGTCCACCATTTCACCTATATAGCCCTAAATCATAAAATCCCAAACCTAAATCCTAAATCCTACACCCTGGTCCCTAAACCCTAAATCCAACAGCCTACGTCCTAAACCCTAAAACCTTAAGGCTCAAAATCGCCCAAAATGCTTTCATGGTATGGTCTTTGGCCCCTAAAGCCTTAAAATATGAATCCTTAGAGCCTTCCTAAACCCCAAAAGTATGTAAAATAATAGCCCTAAACCCCTAATAATAGCCATAAAGGCAATTATTTTAAATACTTTTGGGGTGAAGGTTAGGGTAATCCTAAGGCGGAGGGCCCTCCAAGTCTTGGAACGTCATCTCGACGCGGGGTCTGGAATCCTTCGCGGGCTCTCAGGGTTTCGGGGTTGGGGGGTACATCCTAAACCCTAAACCCTACTGGGGTTTAGGGTTTAGGGACCCTAAACCCTAAACCCTATTGGGGTTTAGAGTTTAGGGTTGAAGGTGGGGCTGGGGATTGGTGGGAAGTTGAGGGTTTAGGGGTTTGTATTTTTCTTGTTTTGTTGGGGATGAAAGTTTAGCGTTTAGCTGAACCCTATGAGCCTGTTTATCTAGTTTGGTTTCATGGTTGTGCCAGTCATTTCACCTTATGTAGACGCCTGATCAATAAACCCCCACCACTTAATAGGGAGTATAACAGGGATCCTAATATTCAGGTTTGTTAACCCTGAACCCTATACCCTAGACCCTGAACCCTTCAATATTGAGGCCCTTAAAAGGAGGTGGTTTGTTAGTCATGGGTCTACATTACTATTGAGGTCGAGGTTCAGGTGTGGGCTTGGGATTTCAGATCTTCGGGCTTAGGCAAAATACCACGCAGCGTCTTCAAGCTCATGGGCATCGAAGTAGGCCCAGAGAGGCTCTGCCAAGCGCAGACAGCACCTGGCACTGGCACGCAGTCTTATATATACATATGGTACGACTGCGTGGTCTTCAGAAACGACTCATGCAAATTCACGCCTCCACCGCTGTACCCACACGAATGAGTGCGCCGTGACTTGGGCCCACATTGCTTGGCAACACAACTGGCAAACTATACAACAAAACTGCCATGTTTGCCTGTTCGAAACTGAGGGCCAGAGCGTCATTGCCAAGATAAGTCTGCATGTCAAGATAGACCAGACTTGCCACTGCATCATCCAGCCTTTGCTACCTTTTGGCAAATTTTATAGGTTGCAGGATGCGACCCAGATGCTGCCCCTGGACGCTATCCGCAAAGTTTTCCCTAGCATGGCGCAGGATGATTCTGCCATCCGATTGGCAGCATAAGAACTTAGCGTCATGCGTAGATATATGTACCTTAAAACATGCATATATATATATATATGTATATATACGTGTATACATATTTTTCCTTGTGTATGCTGCCAAGAGCTTGTAGTTTTTATGGAGCATTTGGAGAATCGCCAAATTGCAAGAAGGAAAAAATGAATCGAGCGCCACCCGCTCCACATCTCGAAGCAACCCATGATTCCTGGTTGGCCAAGCGTGTCTGAATAAAATGCAGTTTACAGAAGTAACTTTAGGGTTTAGGGTTTAAGGTTTAGGGTTTAGGGCATACCGCTTTAGGGCTTACGGTTGTTTTCCAGTAAAGGCCTGTAAGGCTTATACGAGATGACCTTAAAGCAAATGGTGTAGGAGGCTTGTCTTTGGGTGTACGAGGAAGGATCTAGGAGATAAGCGGATTCTTAAACTATCACATTCCTGCTACCCCGCAATCAGGGGACCCTAATAAGATAGACACGAGGATGCTATAGTCCTAATTCTCCCCCCCCCTACACCCCCCCCAAAAAAAAGAGCATCACAAACAAACGCTCTGAATACACAACTCTGGTTTAGAGTTCAGGATTTAGGCTTAACCCCCATCATGCCCACACTACTTCGTCCAAGGAGCAGCGGGGCAAGTGCAATGTTACTCATCGTGCTGAAAGCCACTTGAAGGGCCTCTCGGGTACTTGAAAGCTCATGAGGCTTCGCAACAACCTACAAGGACATATGGGGATTTGTGGATCTCCCTCTCTCTCTCTCTCTCTCTCTCTCTCTCTCTGTATATATACATATATGTATATATAATATGTATATTTTATAGGGTTCAGGGATATAGATGTGTGTATATATATATATATCTGTGTGTGTGTGTGTGTCTATAGTGTAGGCTTCAAGGTTCATGGCGCGCATGCTTATATCCCTACTCATAAGACCCTTGACTGGCCTTCGGAGGCTGCCTGAAGTATAATTGGGGTTCTACTCGCAGTTGCCCTAGGGGTCCACCTGCCCAACAGTAAGGCTTTTGAATAATGAGGCTCTTGGGAATGTACTTGGACCCATTCTTTGTAAACCCCTAAGAACTTTCAAGTAGGCCCTAAACCCTAAACAGTAAGCCCCCAACCCTAAACCCTAAACCCTCAACCCGTGAACACTAAACCTTGGGATTCGTCAGCTAAAGGGTACCCTGGAGACTTCATGGCCAGATGGGGACTATAATGGGATCAGACAGACAGGTTCCTATCAAGGATGATTTAGGGCTAGTTTTTCAGAACTACAACTTAGGAGTTCATGAACGTTATGGGCAGGCCACGCGGTTTAGGGTTCAGGGTTTAGGGCCAGGGTTTGGGCGCTGCAAACGAGGGCTCACTCTGTAATTGCATCATACGTACCGTAGTTACAGCACAGTTGTACCTTTTGAATGGAGTCCCAGTTGCTGACCCTAGGGATCCAAGTATACAAAAGGTTTAGGGTTTAGGGTTTGGGCCCTAAAGTTTGTAAATAGTACTGTACCTAAAATTGGATATTTTGGATGCCCAGGGTGAGTTGCTACGCAAAAATGTCTACCATGTTTCATGATGATACAACTACAGGAATCTCAAAACTGTAAAGTGCACCTATCTACCTACTCAGGGACCCTGAATCCTAAACGCTAAACCCGAATACCCAGAACCCATTTAGGGTTTAGGGTTCGACACTGTTTGGGGCGTCTTGTGCACTTGGTACGACTACGTCTGTAGTCTAACTTGGTCGCGCGACATACTCATAGAGATCACAAGGAATGATGGTCATCATAGTTTACTGTTTATATTTATGGATGCCATACTTGTGTACCTATATATATATATACATTCCTGCCATAACAGCAATAGTTGCCATAGTACACGCGGGCAATTACTCCCGTGAAGCCTACACCCTAAACCCCCTAAACCCTCTAAACCCAAACCCTGTAGCGCTGCACAATCCTAGGGTGGGACGCCCACCAACTCTTGAAAAAATCCAGGGGGGGTTCCTTAGGGCAGCTCCATTGGTAGAGGGCATTGTTTTGTCGCCATCGGTCTGGTGCATTGACTGGCCATCCGCTGCAGTGCGTCTTGGTCGATGTATTCCCTTATTTGAGGTTCTGCAATGAGCATCCGTGGTCCTCCTCTTTTCCTCTTTAGCAAAGTGCCTGGGTCAAGGAGCACCTTCATCGACACTCGCTCATGGTCCGTGCCAAGTTCGTGCCTGCTGTCCACATGTACCTTGGCAGCTCCACACCTGCCCGGCTGATTTGCCCAGAAGGCATCTATCTGACCACCAGAGCCATCGTTTTTTCTGCTGATATGCGTCCGGGCTTCCACGTTCTCTTGTGGCACCAGTGTCATCCTCCGCGCAGCCATGGCAGTTTTGAGGCCTCTGAGCTTGGCCGAACTCCCAACGGAAGCCGGTCCATCCTCCGTTACTTTCCATCCCAGGGGGACATTGACATCACCAGTTGCGACCACGAGGTCCGTTGTCGGCGGTGGCTCATCTAGTGTCCTCATGTATTGTATCTGAAATTCGTCTAGCGGAGCTCCCGTGGACAAGTAAAGACTGCCCACACAGATTGTCCTTCCCTTCTTTTCATGTACATTGCATGCAATACAAGGGAATTTTCATCTCACTGATTGTTGGGGAGTATAGTCTAGTAGCTCCATTGGAGCCATGAAAGCTAGCAATAATATGAGGCTTCTTACAGCCAGCTGGGTCATCGTGCGATTTCATTCGGGAACCAGCCAGGAACCTAGGGCTTAAAGTTTCTCATAAGGGCCTTGGATATTTAGGGTTTTGGGTTTAGGATTTAGGAATGGTTTAGGGTTGAAGGGCCTTGGATGATTTAGGGTTTCTTTGATTTAGGGAGCGTCTAAGCCTAGAGAAGCACGGAAAATTACTTTCATGGGCTCCCAGTAATGCCTCCCGTTCTATTGAGCACCAACAGTACTTCTAGGCTTTGGGGCGCAAAGTAGGCTAGTATTCTTACTGGGGGGTGATGGAAAAGGGGAATATATGATATTAGCGACTATATAGTGACTGCCTACACCCAAAACCCGAAACTTAAAACCCTGAACCCCAAACCCTAAACTTTAACCCAAACCCCAAAGCCCCTGGAATCCCAAGCCCTGAAACCCTAAAGGGTTTCAGGTTTAGGGTTTAGGGTTTAGGGGTTTAGGGTTTAAGGTTTCACAGGGTTTAGGGTTAAGGGTTCAGGGTTTAGGGTTTGGGGTTTAGGTTAATCCGAAGCCCCTGAACCCTGTCTCACCACCCGGCGTGCCGCCCCCATGACGCTTCGCGTCTTCGTGATCTCCCAGCGGTGCCTGTTAGCTAGCCCCAAGGGTCCAAGTAGCCAAGATTTAGGTCCCTTTAAAGGGCTATATAGGGTTTAGGGTTTAGGGTTTAAGGGTCCAAGTACCCAAGATTTAGGTATTTGGGATTTAGGTAATAGTGATTCTAGTACAGGTTTTGGGCAGGTATATGATTATTGGGTACTTGGACCCTGAAAGTAGCAGGGGTGGCGTGAGTTTAATGGGGATTGGTAGGGAATAACGAATACATTGTAGGATTTAAGGTTTGGGGTCTGTAGGGAATACGGGAATATGTTATATGGGGTTCACACAGGACTTACCGTCTTACTCCCTATATACTATGAACCAGTAAGTTGCGAAAATCCAAACCCTTTAGCCCGCCAAGAAGTTCTAGAGCATTCCCCTGCTCGTTTAGGGTTTATGGTCTAGACAATGGGACAAGCCTGAATCACCAAAAGCCTCAAGCACAAAGAATTCGGGAAACATATGCTGCACAGTTGTTGAAAGCCCTAAACCCTAAATCCTAAACCTAAACGCAACCGCAAAGACAAGGCAAAACATTGCACCGGGGCTGCAAGCTCATGAGATCCCTGGAGTTAGGATTCAGGGTCTAGGATGTAGGGTTTAAGGTTTAGGATTCAAGGCTATATAAGAGCTTAGGGTTTGGAATCTGAGGCTTTGGATTGGGGTTTAGGGGCTCCAGTTCTACAACCTTCATCACGCTGCTGTATGGGTCTGGTGGGTATCCATCGACTTTGTTGACGACAGCTTTACAACCTTAACGGTCCCAGTACTTAACAAGCACATACTTGCCCAAAATGTGCACTACAACTACTATACCCCAAGTACCTGATCATTAGATTCTTGGGCCCTTAGAAAAACCCTTAAACCCTAACCCCAAAATCCCTCAACGTTTCCAGCGGTATCCTGGACCCTTCGCAAATACTTCTCATTTGAGCGGGCCATATATACACCTCAAAGCCTTATCATCCTGGAGGCCATTTGGGCTATAGTAGTCTGAACCCCTAGAAGTTTGGGGTTTAGGGTTTCGGGTTTACTCAATAGCCCCTATAATACTCCCCTATATAATCCCGTATATACACCCCTTTGAGGAGTTTTTAGACTATAGCTCATGTGGATTAAGTGTTTAGGGTTTAGGGGTCAGGAGGCCCGGGAATACGGCACCCTGTTTGCTGTTTACCCCAAGCGCTACGACTCTGAAACTGTAAGCCAAAGACACCCTAAAGCCCAAAATCTTTCAAACCTGAAGGACACAAACCCCAAAGCCCTCAGCCCTGATATATGTGGCGATTTCTGAGGTCTTAGGAGTCTACAAAATCCGTCCTCCAGTGGATGGCGGGAATCTGCAACACTTATTACTCAATGATGCTGCAATTCCTGGGGTATAGGGTGTAGGCATACACACATATGTAAGGTGAAGCAAGATTCCCTCCATCCACATGAACACTATAAACGCCAAAGCGCTGAACCCTAAAGCTCAGTCTGCCCAGGAACCCCGTCAAGAGAACAGCTCTTTGGTGGCTTAGGGTTTAGGCTTCAGGTATTCCCGGCGGAGTGACTTCATGACGTTAGAAGAAGCTTGGTAGATTTCGGAAGGGGAACAGTGATTTCCAGCTTTGATGGGAGCTGATGGAGGCATGGAACAGGTGATGCAGCAGGCCTGTGCCCTCTCAAGGGTCCAGGGTTTTGGGGTTTGGGTAATAGATAGAATATGGCTTTGAATATATTATATTAAGATTCACATATACCCCATATTCTATCGGCTTAAGGGCAACTATATACTGTAAGAATGCTTGAGCCCTGCTCTAAACCCTAAACCAAAGCGGACTATACGCAATCTTGGAGGGCCGGAAGGTTTGAGCTCCGCCTTGTGAGAGCCCGCAGGCGTCTTGCGGTAAGATGGTCTGAAACCCCTTCTCTCGGTCACTGTTTTTGGCTTTAGGGTTTAGGGTTTAGGGAACTTAAATCAGATTGCCATTGAATAAATACATGGTGAATGGATAATTCTTGGTGTGAGGTACTTAAGGTCCCGCATGAAATATAACTTTCACCGTAAAAACCCTCTAGACTTCACAGATCCGTATGTATCCTGTATAGATTCCCATTTAAGGTACAAGCTACTCCAGCTCACGCATGATATATAGTCTCACCCTTTCTTCCAGCTCTTGTACCTCGTCGGAGTAGAAAAGCCCAGCCGCCAATTCCAACCAGATGGCTTCTAAAGGCGTCCTGAAACAATTTGGAGGATATGGATCGCGCCTTCATGTTTGTGTTATGGAACGAAAAACAGGCTTGATGCTGCAGATCCCATAGATCGCGGTATGGATTGAACGTCGTGCCCCCCCCCCCCCTCCATATCCCCGACATAACCCTATGCCCCCTAAAGACTCACGTTACCTACAGTTATAACTGTCACTTTCAGGCGGAACACAACCCTAAAGCCTATAGACCCAATAGACCCTATACACCCTATAACCTTAAAACCCTAAACCCCAAACCGTGTGGCCTGTGGGGAAGGAGCTGCGAGGCAAAGTGACAGGTCAAGAGCCAGAGAAGCACCGCAGGAAAGAAAAGGACCTCAGCAATACTGGATTGGGGTTTAGGGATTAGGGAGCTCTACCTGGAGTAACCAATATACCTGTAAAAAAGGGGTTTTGCACCTGATATGTTGGTATATCTAGCTTTTTTAGAGGGCAGGTTGCTCTAGGTACATGTTTAGGAGGACGTATTTAAATCTTAGGGTTTGGGGTTTAGGCAGGGCTTAGGAGCATTTATTCAAGGTTTGAGATTTAGAGTTTGGGGTTTAGGGTTGGGACCTAAATGTAATAAACAATAGATGGGCACTACTGCGCCCAAAGTTTCGTACGCATGGGTTTTGGCACCGTTTAAGAGTACATATGGTTTAGGCGGTTTAGGGTTTAAGGGCTTAGTGGCCTCAACAAGTCTCAATAAATGGAAAGTCCAATGCAGAAGAAGATGGAATACAATGTGGAAATTGGCTAGATATAGGGCCCTAAACCCTAAACCAGGGGCTTATAATAGAGATGTAGAGGCCTGAAGAACTGCCAATATCATGTCGGGGTCTTTTTGAGGTACCCCATACCATAACTATTGAGACCCTAGACCCTAAACCCCTTGAGGGCTTTGGAAACTAGATCTTGACTGAAACTCCTCTCTGAGTGCGGGTACGTAATAGCCGAGTACTTGGGATGTTGGTAAGGGGACTTTAAATCCCCAAACTATGAACCCTAAACCCCTAAACCATAAACCTTCTTAACCCCTAAACCTACAGTGGGCTGGGAAGCATATGATTATTGGGTACTGGGATCCTCAGGGTTCCCTGATGGCCAACCTAATTGAAGGCCTCTTGGAGAGTATATGCTTGAGAGGTCAAGGCTACGTGCGGCCGTTCAAATTGGGAACTCCTCAAGTGGGGCTTTGCTAGGATAACCTTAGACCCTGAGACTTCGGCGACAGAACGTAAAGACACCTTAACGCTATGTTGATAAGTCTTCCATTTTTAAAGTTTCTATATCGCGTCGAAATGACGAAAGGCCCCTGTCAAAACAAAGGAGGTCCTTTGTACTAACTTGCTTGGTATGCGCATGATTTTGCTTAAGGGAAGAGCGCTTTCCTTGCGAAACCTTCAAATTTTCATGGGAAGCTAGAGGGACGGAAAGGGGGTGGAAGGGGCTATTTTGCCACAAATCCTCTCACCCCCCTTCCCTAAACCCTAAACCCTAAACCCTAAACCCTAAACCTCACAGCTTACACCCTTCGCCCCCAGGCTCCCCATGAGGTTTCGATGGATCCAAAAACCCCCGAACCCTGGAGGGAGGAAATCCAAAACCCGAAACCCCAAAACCCGAAAACCCTAAACCCCAAAACCCTACCTGGACCCCTAACCCATATAAAACAATAGCCCTAAACCCATAATAATAGCCATAAAGGCCATGATGTTACATACTTTTGGGGTCCAGGTAAACACTGTACAGTTTACAGTGTCCACTAGTCCGTTGCTTTTGGGCTACAGTCAGAAGCATGCAGCTGCCGCCGACGCCGAGGAAGACGAGCTGGAACTTGAGGATGATGTAGATGGGGACGTGCGGACATGCGGCTTAGGGATACGTACGTGGCACTCAGGGCCCCTACTAAAGGTTAACCCTTAGTTACCTATAATAGGAATATAAGGGAATCTCAAAGGGTTAAGGGTCTAAGGTCCAAGCTAAGTCCCAAGGAGATACTATAGGAGTATAATTGAGGTTATATAGGGATTATATGGGGATAATGGAAAAGAAAAATCGAAACTATTATTTAGAGTTTAGGGTTTAATGCCGCGACGCAAGCCCCAACCCCTGGCCGAAAGGGAGATTCTTTCTGGTCGGCGACTTGCCGGGGTCCTGTGCGAGGAGTCCGTGCCCTGTGTCGTAAGCGGCCTGTGCTGCTAGCCGCGCCGTTTTGTTGGCGAGCAGGCCCTTGCCGACCGCAACAGCGAGCTCTTGTATAAAGTATCTTCAACTCATGCACGAGGATGTAGGCCACGTATCTGATGTACGTACTTGGACCCTTCAGGCTTGTCCAAGGGGTTTAGGATTTAAGGTTTAGGGTTTAGGGTTCAGGGTTCGGGCATTAGGGTTTAGGGTGTAGGGTTCAAGGTTTAAGGTTGAAGGTTTAGGGCTTGAGGTGTTGCAGGCTCAGCGAAAGGTCAGCACGAATTGGTCAAGCCTGAAGCCTACACTTGCAGGCGCCCTACACCATGGAGGCTCCATGCAGCATGCTTAGGCTCTCAGTTTCAAAATCGCTTTTGGCGCAAAAATGCTTCCTCTAGTTAGTTGCTATTCGGGAACTTGGACCCTCAGAACTGATTCTCTGCCCTCAGCTCTAAACCCCAAGCCTAACCCCGCGCACAAAACGCCTGAACCTTTCTCCATGAAGGTCCAAGAACTGAAACAGGATGAATGCGGGCTTCCAACAAGGAGGGATCCCTTTTTGAAAGGGGGCGCGCAATAAGGATTGTAATATTTCTGCGTCTTTGTTCGTTGCCACCGTTCATGGTAACTAGTATACAAGTGCTTGGGCACCCAGGTTATATTCTATTTGGGCACTTGGAATCCTAGGGTCGCACCTTAACCAGCAATTTGGAACTGGTTTAGGGTTTAGGGTTTAGGGTTCAGGGAGTGAAGGAATTGAACAACAAACGGACACTACTATAGTATTCCGGATTATTCAAGCACCACCCTAGGGATCCAAATAGCCCAATGTAGGAAATATTTACAGGCTTCAGCCCTAAACCCTAAACCCTAAACCCCAGTATGCTTGGAGCCCTAGGGCCACTATGAGGATTCCTTCGCTCCTGCTAACCAGAGGTGAGACCAATGCTGTGCCAAGATGCTGTAAGGAGGTAGCACAACGGCTTGTTTGTTCCTGGGGGCAGCGACGCATGGGGAGCGTTACATGGGAAAGTCTCGTTTTGGTACCCTTTAAATATTAGCACTACAATCTACAAGCAAAAGGTGCCCATAGTTTTGAGAACAACCCATGGGGTCCCTAACAGTCGGTAGTTCGTCAGTTTGTCCCTAACAGAGGGTAGGTGGAGGGTCGAAATAGGAAGATCAGTATGGTAGTGTCCCTAAATAATGTGAAGGAACCCAATACAGTTCCCAAAGCACTGTTGTCCTGATTATAATAGCCCCAAAGAAGGTACACCTAATTTTGGAAAACCTCCCTATCAATTCAGTGAACTGTGACCCGTCCTGCCACACAGCTGATGGCCATAGCGTCCACGTCGAGAGTGAAGATCCTAGGCACAGCGGTTGAAGGGTAGGGGAGACTTGCTAAGTATACTTGTTCGCCATATGGCAACATCAGGACCAAGACTTTTGCTCTGGCAGTTGGCGCGGGCAAGCATTTCGGATTCAGCAAGGACAAATGCTGAGGCTCCTCCGCAATACCTTGAATGTATATATGTGCATTTGAAATACAATCATGCGGAAAACTCACTCTTAGAAATGCACATGAAACATAATGTTTGCTGTCTAGAAGCCGCATGCCAAACTTGAACAGGCCCGGGAGAGCTTCCGGGCAAGGCGGCTTGGATGCGAGCGCCTGCTTCTTGATCTGCAGGTAATCAGGCGCACTGCCTTCCCCGCAGCGGCTGATCAGAGTGCAGACTCGTCGGAGCAGCTGCATTTCCGACTCTTGCTTCTGTAAGCTGGCGTTGAAACTTGCCTGGGCCATTTGCAGCAGCTCCGGAAATTTCACTCCGACTTCGGCAGCAATGACTTGCCACTCGAGTCCAGAGACGGCATGTGCATGCAATATAGGGTCGCGCCGCAGTACGAGCTCGCAGCTCACGCATCCGTTGACTGAGATGATCTCAGACTGGTGGGGCGCGCCGCCTGCGATGAGCCGAAGTGCCCAATTTGTGTGGGAGGCTGACAAGCTGAGCACTTTCAGCGAGTCGCCGTCAACTTCACCCAACTGCTGGCCTGCGGAAGTGGCAAGTTGAACGTTGAAGTCGCGCTCTGAGCGCTCATTGACTTCAATGCCGATGGCATTCACTCGAGTTGGCACAATGATCAGATAGAGATTTTGATGGTACTAAGTCTAGGTTTTGTTTCCCAGGAAATACAAAAAAGCAAGAGCAAATGGAGATTTTAACTTCAGGAATTAGTTTAGGGATTCGGTCTAAGGGTATTTAGGAGTAACCTGTACCTGAACCCCAAAGGTATGTATAATAATGACCCTTTGGCCAATATTGAAGTGCTCTGGGTTATTCCCAGAAAGTCCAATATTCCTTAATTAGGGAATATACCCTAAATCATAATTAGTGATCCCTATAATAGTTTAAGGTATATTCCCTTATCAAGGGCTATTGGACCCCTAAACCCTAAACCCTAAACCCATTAAGGGATATTGGACTCTCTGGGTTGTTCCACATTTGTGAGGTTTGGGAAAGGTTTTTGAATTCCAGGTCGGGCTCCAGGGTTTAGGGTTTAAGGGTTAAAGAGTTTAAGGGTTTAAGGGTTTAGGGTTTAGGGTTTAGGGTCTAGGGTTTAGGTCTTAGGGTTTAGGGTCTAGGGTTTAGGGTTTAGGGTTTAGGATGTAGGGATACATGGTCGAAAGACAATTTTCCTTGCGACGCCCTGGCATGTTACCCTGCAATGAAGTATGACATCTGAGATGGTGATGCACTATTTAGGGCTTAGGGTTTGGCCGCAATGTCCCCGAATTGGGGGGTTATGCCTTAAACAGCTTTAGGGATCCTAGCAGCATGTAGAGTATATTCCCTAATAAAAGGTTTTTGGGCTAGCTGAACCCTTAAACCGAGCCCCTAAACTAATTCCTCCTCTACCAACGAAGTTATTTACATAGTTCACGGTACCCGGGTCTGAAGTCGCTATGACGTTCATACGAAGGCTTCTATGTGGTACCAGTGGTGCCCGTCAGAAGGTCTAGGGTTTGGGGCTTGCAGTGTGTACCAGCAGCCTCAATTGCTACTGGTACCTCCGACCACCACAAGTCCAGCCCCAATCAGAATCGCGATAGCAGCTTTTTGTCACTAGGAAATAACAAGACGCATGACCATAAAAGACATGGGGCATAGGAACTTCGGGAAACACTTGGCCATAGAAATCACAAAATCACACAGCCTGAGCCCACGGGCTTTAAGTACCCAACTATAAGGTTTTTAGGTGTCAACGTAGTCCGTAAAATTCTTGGGGCACACTGCCTGCTATTTGGGAAGTTGGATGCTTAACCCTAGGCCCGAAGCTCCAAATCGGAACCCCACACCCTATAGACCCACCATGTCACTTCGCATGGGCTCCGGAAAGTCAACCTCAGCTTTGGTGGAGTGCTCTCTTCATGCTGTCTACCTTAGGTGGACCCCCACCCAGTAATAGTGACTATTATGGCTAATAAGGATTATATTGGGGTCCTCTCATATTCCTATTATACCACTATTACAGGGTGGGGGGTCCTCCTAATGTCTACCCATGGACATCAACAGCCTAGTACCTACGCCCCTACTTAAAGATCTAAGGCACTCTAGGTGGGACTTGGCGGGTTTGGTATAAATGTCTTCAAATGGAGGAGGATGAGGAAGTGTGTGGCGGCGGGGACCCTAAAGCCCAACCACGGGAATCCTGGGAAACTTGGGGAGTACAAGAGGTGATGGGCGTTCCTCTCACAGATTTCAACAAACTCCAACAAGTGTTTAGGATTTGGGGGTTTACCAAATTAGGAGTACCTTTTCCGGGGTCCCTGTATCAAGGATCATAGCATATTGGGATCTATATTGGGGTCCCTTTATTCAGGGAAACTACCACTTAGGGGTTTAGGGGTTTTATGTTGAGCAATGAGGCAGCTTGGACTTAAGGGGAACTCCAGCAAAAGACTCATACAAGCTTTAGGCAAATCCAAAGCGATTTATTTGTAGCCGTTCGAAAATGTTGTGCCACTCCTTTTTTGGGGAAGCCTGAAGCCCTTAAGCCCCAAACCCTTAAAGCGGCACACAGACCTAGATTTGACTCTCCAGAATCCTAGACCTCAGCTCCGGACTCAGAATCCCTGTAAATCCTGAACCCCCCAAGCCCTGCGCATGAACACCTAAGCACAACCCCTAGGCCAAACCGCAAACTCAAAGTGAACCCTAGGCCCTAAAGTCTACACCCCAAACTTCCCTGAACCATCAACCCCACAAACACTAGGCCATACGCCAACACCTTACCAGTGCAGCGAGAACGCTCAAAATCCCTTGGTTAGGGGATATAGCTTAATTAAACATATTAGGGATCCTAATATGATTTAGGGCATACTCCCCTAAACCCTAGACCCTAATCCCTAAACCCTAACCTCTCAACCCCTAAACCCTAAACCCCAAAACCCTAAACCCTCAAACCCTAAAACCCAAAACCCAATGCAACGAGGAGCCGTCATCATGCCGATGATGCCCACGCTCTGTAGCATCGCGATCGTCATCCCAAAGGCCTCAATGAACCCAGAAGCACAACATCCATTCACATGAGCATCCCCTTAATAATGGAGAATCAAATGGAAAAGAAAATGGAAAATTGCATGGAAACTGCTATCTATAGGGTTATGTAGGGGATTATAGGGGTCATAGTCTAAACCCAGTTAGAACAATAGCCATTCACATGAGGGTATATAGGGAAGGTAGGGTTTAGGGTTTAGGGGTTTAGGGTTTAGGGGGTTTATCCACTCACATGAGCCAGAATCTACACTCCTAGTATCCCCCTTAATAAGCCCTATAGTAGTCCCCTCTCTAATCCCCATATAACCCCCTTTAAGGAGTTTAGACAATAGCTCACATGAGAGTATATAGGGAATGTGGGGTTTAGGGTTTAGGCTTTAGGGTCTAAGGTACATTCCCTAATTAAAGGATGTCGGGCTTACTCGGTCCCTCAGCGGAAGGCATATTCTGGCCTTTTGGTTAGCCAGGAATGAAGGAATGGATCCTTATAGTCGTCCCTATATTAACCCATTATAGTAGTTTCCATGTTCTGTTCCATTCCTTCTAAACCCTAAACCCTATAGAACCCCATTCGAGCAGTTTCCATGTTCTTTCCATCCCTTCATTCCCAGCTAACCCCTGGCGGCCAGTATACAGTTTCCACATGCAACCCACCCAGCAGGTCACCGCAGGGTGGCAGAGGCCTGGCTAGCGGACCACATTGCGTCGGATTCCAACAGACCAAAAAAGTCCAATATCCCTTAAGTAGGAAATATACCAGTATGGGCTATTAGACCTTAAGGGTACCTTAATCTACCCCTAATGGGTCCTAACAGGGAATTTTAGGGTTTTATAGCCCATGGTGGTACCTTAAATCATATTAGGGGTCCTTAATATCATTTAGGGTATATTCCCTAAACCCTAAACACTTAGTATCATTTAGGATCTATTCCCTAGACAGCCTGCAGGCAGTGGCGGGATAAATCTTTCTGCAATCCGATCTGCAGATCCTGCCGCATTAGTGAATCATGGCGCCTAATCGCGAGTTGTATCGACCGCCCAGATTTTCGGGTGAACACCACCTTAGAAGGGGCAATATGACCTTCCCTTAACCCTAAACCCTAGACCCTCAAAAGTCTTGAGATCAGATGTACCCTCCCGGAAACTAACATGGAAACCCAAGAAGGGCCCTATAAAGACTACAGTCCCTTTACAAAAGGGGGCTATATGGGTTTCCATGTTAATTTGGGGGAGTGTAGTCACTTGCTTCAGCGCTCGCTTCTCAAACCTGATTGCAGGAACTCCACAGGAGCGAAGGAGACCCGAAGTCCTCATCTCTAGGGTTTAGGGTTTAGGGTTTAGGGCCCTGAACCCCTAAACCCTTAACCTTAAACCCCTAAACCTCAACCCCTAAGCCCTATAATCCCTACAACGTACCCCATGTCGTCCCAATACATCCCTTGGTCATTGTCGAATGCAGCCATTCGATGCGGAATTTGACTAAAACGCTACAAAGAATACAGAAGTCTAATTGGAATACTATCCCAAGAAAGAACCAGAACCCCTTTGTGGAGATTTGCATGTTTGACTAAAGACAGGGTAACTTAGAATAGTTTCAATTCCCAATTCAAGGCCATTTTGGTACTATTCCCTATGTAAACCACCATCTGGGGTGAGGTCGCTTTACATTGCCCAGGATTGAAGATACTTTTGCCACCCAAGTAAAAGAGCCCGGAGACCCGGACATGGCTATGCGTTGGTTGTAAATGTAGCTAGGCTTTAGGGTTTGGGGTTTGGGGTATAGGTTCAGGGTTTGGGGTTTATGGCAAGCACCTTGACCGCAACACCTGAACCTAAAATCCCAAATACTAAGCCGCTGCTAAAATGTAGCTGACGTACCGGTTGCAGGAGACAGTGATTCGCCAGGAAGAGGCGTGTTGCACATGGGTTTTTCATTGCTTCCAGACTCAAAGTTTTCAATGTTTGAATACTCACAGGACTAGATTGATTGGGCCATATATGTAGAGGAATTCGATTTTTTGAGAAGTTAGGACATGCATGGTAGGCTAGCATGTCTTCTAGCACGAACGTGGGTCCGTTTAGGTTTGTGTATATACATAAAAGTACAATGCGTCACCTTTTAATGATCATGAGGGCATGTAACATCAAGACATTTCACCTTATTGACAGCTAACCTGGTCACGGCTTCATTGCATCCCATGCATCATTGCTGGCAGGTACCTCAAGTTATGGAAGCCCTAAGGGGGCCATTTTGGGACCTTAGGGATCCTTAGGGAGGCCTTGGGGAGGTCTTAAAAAGATGATTATGGGTACCTCAAATATGGGGCCCCCCCCGGATCCCATAATCAAGGTTCTTGCTACTTACCCTCCTCCTGGAGGCCTCTAACCCAAAACTCAGAAGCCTGAGCCATAAACTCTAAACCCGCAAGCCTACAAACCCAGAACCCTAAGCCCTAAACCCTAGAACCCTAAATCCTGAATCCCTAAACACTAAAACCCTAAACCCTAAAAAAGCTAAACCCTAAAACCCTAAAACCCTAAAACCTCTACTGAGTTCTGGATGCAAACCAGCCGCGCATGTCGTTGTAAACAGCACCTCGCAGGTTCAGATGAGCCATAGGGTTTAGGGTTTCGGGTTTAGGGTTTGGGGTTTAGGATTTAGGGTTTAGGGTTTAGGTTCTAAAGCTCCTAGTATCCCTCTTACTAATGGAGAATCAAATGGAAAAGAACATGGAAAATGAAATAGAAACAGCTAGGGATTTCAGTCTAAAGCTCCTAGTATCCCCCTTAATAACCCCTATAGTAGTCCCCTACATAATACCTTATATAACCCCCTGTAAGGAGTTTAGACCCGCAACCCTAAACCCTAAACCCTATATAATCCCCGACGTAATGGCTCAGATCTGCAGCAAGCAACCTACAGAGCTTGTGAGACCCGAGGACGAGGGAAGGTCCGCGCTACATTTTGCTTACAAAACTGTTCCAGCAAGTTTAGGGTTTAGGGTCTCGGGATAGATGGAGTTTTCCCTAATGGTCCAAGGGCCCAAATAATAGGCTTTATGGGCCTAAATATCACTAATGTTATAGTATTTGGGCCCGAGAAACCCTGCTATTTGGATCCTTGGACCCCCAGAGATAGTGTAAGGCATGGTAGACTGATATGCTATGCTAAATCTATCTTAAGCTTAGAATCAAATGTTGAGGACGTGGGATTTGCATGTTGCATTATCCAATTGAGTAATGTTTTTTTGGTGGTTGAACCTAATAAGATTATATTCCTTATATGAAATACTATACCTCAAAAGGAGGATAGAATCTTACTGTATATTGGGTACCATAGTAGCCCCAAATAAAATAATACTCAATTGGGGGTTTAGGTTTGGAGCTCAAAGAGGGCTGCTGAAGATCTGGTGATGGGTTTCGCAGTTTGAGTTGTGAGTAAACCTATGACTGTACCACTATGGGCTATTAGACCTTAAGAGTGCCTTAATCTACCCTTAATAGGGTCCTAATAGGGAATTTTAGGGTTTTATAGCCCATGGTGGTAGGGTAATAGCAAGTCTAGGTGACTTATGCGGGTGTCAGAGTTTAGAGGGTTAATTGGTGGGCAGTACGATGGGTATGCAGAAACAATCAATAGTAGTGCCTCACTGGCAGGCAGTCTTTGCAGCCACCACTCATACACCCCGCATGAATAGAGCCCCAACCATAAACCATGTCCCTAAACCCTAAACCCTAAACCCCTAAACTCAGAAGTACCTACCCTGGAATCTATCTATCTGATGACCGCTCCCTTTCAACACCTCAAACACCTCAACACACAACAAAGTATCCCTGGGTTTTCAAGCACCCAAAAGTTTACTGCAGGCACCACATACTGGGGTTTAGGGTTTAGGGTTTACTGAACCCCTTCATGCCGGTATACGTCTGGGTCTGTGCTGAGCGTTGCAGACCTTCACTATGTAGTAGCCCAGCATTCAACGGCCCAAGGGTCCAAGTACAAAACAACCATATTCTTACCCAAAACCTGTACTATAGTTACTAGTACCCAAAACCCAAGTACCTTATTATTAGGTACATGGACCCCTAAACCGTAAACCCCAAATCTTGTACCCTAAAACCTATATAGCCCCTTTAAAGGTACCTAATTTTTGGGCACATGGACCCTTAGGGATGGTCATGCAACTGCAAGCTACTAGATCTTCATCAATGCTGGGTAATAGAGGGGGCCTGGCTTTCTGATAGACCCTAAACCCTGGGTTTAGGGTTTAGCCCCCGACATCTGACCCCCAACAGGATTGCTAATAAAGGGTGTATAGACCAGTAAATTGCAGGCCTTCAGCTTAGGGCATAGTTTTTTAACAAATCATTTAAATTGGTGTTTCCGGAAATTACGGGTCCCTTTTTGGAGACCCCAGCCTCCATAGGAAAGGAAAACAGGCAATCATGATATTGCGAAACAATTCTGGGCTTTCTGGTTGCATTCGAAGGGTCCTAAAACCCCAAACCCTAAACCCTAAACTCTGCAAGTGTCCACGTAAGCCCCAACCAGAAGACAGGCCGACTTCTGTAGCTATATGCGTGTCATGTAGATAGACTCTAACAAGCCCCAAGCAACTCCTGCAGATTTAGGGTTTCGGGTTTAGGGGACATACCTTGCATACAAAGCCCGTACCCACAATGGAACCCGGCTGCGACACCTTAAGCCCCACACCTGAAATCCCAAACCCAGAACCAGAAAAGGGTTTGGGGTTTAGGGTTTAGGGGCAAACCCTGAGCCTTGAACTGGCAAGCCCTAAACCCATAACAGCAAAACACCCCTACCATCATGGGCTATAAAACCCTAAAATTCCCTATTAGGACCCTTTTAAGGTTAGATTAAGGTACCCTTAAGGTCTAAGAGCCCATAGGGGTACCCGACGGCTGCCAACTGTCGAGGCGCCGAAGCCTTTGCCGTGGTCGTGGAGGTGAGCAGGTAGTAGGAGAGCCTGGGACGCTTTGGAAGTCCGAGACTTAGGGTTTAGGGAGCCGTATAGGCTTGTCCAGAGGAAGTGGAATGTAGGAAGTCCTGGGAGGGTGTTGTAGCTTTGGGGGCTTAGGGTGTTTAGGTTTAGGTGTTCTATTTTGGAAGTCCAAGTGATCTTTTGAACTTTTGAGCATAGGCCTGTGGGCTCAGGGCTTAGGTCCAGTGGTTTGGAGCCTTAAGATGTTGAAGATTTGGCAGTTAGGCTACGGGCTTGGGGCTGAAGGCTTGGGGTTTAGGGCTTACCTCAACCCCCAAAGTATGTAACATAATGGCCCAAAACCCCTAGAAATAGTCCAAAGGGCCATTCTTCTGCATACTTTTGGGGGTTCAGGTAGGTCTCAAGTTTAAGGCTTCGGGCTCAGCCAACTTAAGGCTTCTGGTATAGGGTTCGGGTTCAATCTGAATCGATGGCTATTCATGGGTTCTCTACGGCCCTTTACTGCCCCCCCCCAGCTTCCCCTTTCATTCTCCCTCAATGACCGCAATTGAGGTTCAGGGTTTAGGATTTAGGGTTTAGGCTTGAGGCAGAACCGGCATGAGCAGTATACAGGGGTGGTACGGGAGCCCATAATCATTGCTTCCCTTTATTCACCTGGAGATCTTTCGTGCAACAAAGGCAGGAACTGACACTAAACCGTGAGCGCAACACGGCTATTAACAGAGGCCTAAATAGTAACCAGTATCAGTTTAAGGCCTGTTTGAGGTACCCTATACTGTAATAAATAGTGACCAGTATCATTTTGAGGCCTGTTTGCAGTACCCTATACTGTAAGTGTACAAGGAATATCGGACCCGAATATTGACAATTACCCCAAACCCGAAGCCCTAAATCCCAAACGCTGAACCCTAAATTCCAAGCCTTAAACCCTAAATCCCAAACCCTAGACCCTAAATCCCAAACCCTAAACCTGAAACCCCAAACCCTAAACCCTGAATCCCAAACCCTAAATCCATAGGCTTCCAGAAAATTCCCTTTTCAACCTTAGACTTTCAAGCAGATCCTAAGAAAGCATGGGAACTGTACCGGGATTCTGGGGAAGAGGTCCCCCATGAAGAATGTCAATGCAGGGAGGAGCCCGTTTAGGTGCCTAACTATACTTATAAATCTCACACCCTAAACCCTTAACCAATATAAATCCCATAACCAGAGCTTTCCTTGTTTAGGGTTTCGGGTTTAGGATTTTTTGGGGACGTATGGCCATACCTATTTCCATCTTTAACCCAACTCATGACTGGTGGGCTCCTCCCTGTATCCGCGGCTACTTTGTGCTTCTTCCCTCAACTGTACCCCGGGACCCTGAGTCTCTTGGCCCCTCTCAGTGAGATCCCAAATCTTTGATCCCAGAGCCCAAACCGTCCACCAGGATAGGTTCGGGTTGAGAGCTGCGGGTAAATTCTACACCCTTAACCCTTAATTACCTATAATAGGAATATATGGGAATCCCAAAGGGTTAAGGGTCTAAGGCCCAAGCTAAGTCCCAAGGAGGTAACACGTGAACTCTAAAGCGTAAGCCCTTCAAGTCTCTTAATACTGGCTCTCAGACCCTAAGCTCATGGTGACCTTTGCCTGTAACGTCCTGAAAACTCAAAGTTCCTGGTGGGAAATTTACCTTCAGCTGGCTTAGGATTCAGAAGTTGTTTTGCGGGGAATTGTTCCAGAACCGGGCAGAGAAGAGCAGACACAGAATCCCAGAAATACCTCAGCACTAATCAATCAACCCCAAATCCTCAACCCTAAACCCTAAACCCTAAACCCTAAAACCCCAAACCCTAAACCCCCTAAACACCCTAAACCCTAAACCCTCAACCCTAAACCTGCCAAGCAGCGCCAGACCAATGAAAAACAAGAAGATGCAGGCCTCAGCAGCAGAATAATGAAGTTTTAGGGTTTAGGATTTAGGGTTTAGGAATTAGGGCTCAGGGTTTAGGTTTTAGGGTTTAGGGTTTTGGTTGGGTACTGCCACCACCCAGTAACAGTCTATATTGGGGGTCCTAATAAGGGCTATATATTCCCATATTAAAATTATTATCCAGCTGTTACCGAGGCGGGGCAGTACCTAAGGTTTAGGGTACAGCCGCCACCCTGTACCAGTGTACATTAGTGGTCGTATGAAAGGCTATAGGCTATGCACAAGTGTGTTATAAATATTATCCACCTGTTGCAGCGAGTAGGGGCAGTACCCAACGTAAGGGTTCTGACACGCTAAACCTGCACACCCAACCCTGAAGCCTAAAACCTATGGGGGCCCTATAGGAATTGATTTTTTATGGCTTTGTAAGGATTTTATAGGATTAAGGGTAATAAAGCCTAGAAAATACGTTCAAGCCTACCCCTGAGAAACCGAGTACCAGCAAATAGGACCCACATCGGGAGGGGGGGGGGGTCCATGTGAAAACACTTACCATGAGGTGATTACCTACAGCATCCATAGGAGCGATGCTTTAAAAAATCAAGCCAATCATGCCCTACGCAAAAGATGATGACTTCATAGGTTCCCCTAGCACCCCCCCTATCCCCTCTGGTGCCTCCAGAATTAGCCTTTGTTTTCTCTGAAGAACCATCTCTAGGGAAGCCACTGGACTTCCCGCAAACTTTCCTCAACCTTGCTAAGGTGAACTGGGAACTAGCTGGGCAAACTACATTAGGGTCTCGGGCTTAGGGCTTAGCGCGCTTCAGTGCCTTGAATACCCTTAACCCTGAGCCCTGTTTTTGGGAGCATGTGCCCAACAACAACTAGGACTAAAACAATTGAGTAATGTTTTTTTGGTGGTTGAACCTAGCAAGATAATATTGCTTGTATAAATACTATACCCCAAAGGGAGGATAGAATCTTACTGTATATTGGGTACCATAGTATCCCCAAATGAAATACTACTCAATCAAGAGTGAGCTAGTTTGAGCTCGCCTTACTTTGCCCAGAAGCGTTTACCTAGTTAAGTTAGGGATCCAAATAGCCCAACGAGGTTAATATTTACAGGGTTTTAGGCCCCATGTGAGTGGGTGCTTGTATACTTGGATCCCTATACCCTAAACCCCAAAGATTGTATACTTGGATTCCTAGGGTCAGCATGTGTACCTGTCTTGTTCAAGGTCTGAAGTGTTTTCAGCTACTACAGGGGCCTAAATAATCAGCAATATCATCATGTTGAGGTCCATTTGAAATATCAATATACTATAATTATACGAGGAATATGGAACCAGAATATTGGCAATGATTTAGGCCCCTATACTAGGCCATCTCTAGTCCCAGCATCGAATTCCACCACGTCTCCCTAAACCCTAAACCCTAAACCCTACCTAAACCCTAAACTTCAAATCCAAAGCATCCTCTGAGGCAAGGAGCACCTAATCATCATATGTTTCCCAAAGCCCATGTAGTACAGTTACTGCGGTGGACACTAAAAATCCTGCATGACCCTCAGTACCTTATACCTTTGGAATTATAACTTTGGGATTAGATTAAGTTCTTGTAGGTTTTTTTAGTATCAGCTAGATGACCAAAACCCCCAGCACCAAATCATTTGGCAGTTGGACCTTCTGAGACCTAAGGTAAAGCAAAGAGGCTATCCATGAAATTTGATGCCATGGCTGACAATCCAGGCACTCGCCCTCGATCCTGGGTCACAAGAACAAGGGGAGGGGGGGGATGGGGGGGTGGGGGGGCGGGGCTCTCCAAAATACAGTCTATCAAAAAGAGGTAAAACACAACTTGCTCATTTCCTCAGGAGTTCTGAAACGATGAAATAGAAACAGCATGTTGCAGGCAAACTCCAGAGGACCATCCCCAAACAGCAAGGGCGCCAGGGACTAGAATCCCACAATCCCACCCTTTACTAAGCCCTAAACTCTAAACCCTAAACCCTAAACTCTAAACCCTAAACTCTAAACACCCCCACAACGTGCAATCCTTCAGCTCTGCATCCTAAGCCCCCAACCCTAAACTGTACCCTAAAATAAGTAGCCTTTTTGTTGTGGTTGAACCTAGTAAGACCATATTCCTTATATGAAGTACTAGAATCTTTCTCTATAATGGGTACCATAGTAACCCCAGATAAATATTCTACTCAAATAAGGTCTAGGGTTTAAGTTTCAGGGTTAGGGTTTAGGGTGGTGCGTGAGCCACTGAGTCCCTGCAAATCACACACTCTCCGAATGTCAGATATGTTCATTGTGGTATATTGCTGGGGATTCGTGTGGAATGAGGGAATAGATTTTAGGGTGTAGGTTTCATGCTGGGTAGGGAAGAAAGGAATTTGTTGTGTAGTGGTTATATGGGGATCACATCCCCTTATTCCCTTCTAACCACCAGTTAGATAAGGCATGGGGACTAGTCAGTCATAGGGGGGTTTGGGGGCATACTTGCCATTGGCCGTAAACCCAAGTTTAGGGTCTAGCGTCTAGGGTTAAAACTATAGTAGTCTCCATTTCTGTTCCCTTCGCCAGAATAGTGAGATACTTCCAATACAATCCTATCAAGCCCTAAACCATATGCCTGACCCCAACCCTAACCCGAGCCAATGACTACTCATCAAAGACCCAGTGTGCAGTCTCGGCATTCTGGTACTAGGGACCCTGCGGACGATATGTCAGTTTCTCCTAAGACGGGGGTCGAGAGACCCCCAAGAGTGAGGGGTTTAGGTTTTACGATGTAGGGTTTAGGATAAGAATCGGACGGAAAAACACATGAAACATGACACAGCAACTATGATTATATAGTGGTTTATAGGGATAACCCTAAACCCTAAACCCTACCCTAGACCTAAAACCGAGCTTTGTGAAGTAGGGTGTTCATTCTGATGTTTGATGAGTGTATGTAGGGCTCCTTGGGAATGTCGCCCTAAACAAAATAGGGTTCATGGTTTAGGGTTTAGGGTTTAGTATATTGGGAGTCCAGTTGGGAAGACCTCAGATCCCAAAGCGCCCATGTAGACATATAGTATATACTTGTAGGTATATAGGACAGGGGTTTAAAGTTAAGGGTTTAGGGTCGGCATATAGTATGTGCTTAGGCCCCACAGGGGTTCCCATGTAACAACGTTAGGGCCCCAGAATGTATTTTTATAGCTTCCTGGGCCTGTATTGAATAAAAGCACGGGGCATACATATTAGAGGAATTGCGGGGATTATTCTTGGGCATTCGACTAGGGCTTAGGGATTAAGGTTTGCGGTTTAGGCTCCAGGGCTTGAGAATTTTCCACATAGGAACACCTTGCAGAACACTTTGCGCATTAGGGTTCACCCGGCCAGCAAGTAGCCCATTTTTTGGTAATCTTTATTAGATCAGAAATTGTTTTTCTGGGATCATTAATGGTCTGCTCGGTTGAAGTAGACCAGTATTTTGGGGTAAATAAGCTTTCCAGGAAGGGTTTATAGCCCCTGAACCCTAAGCCCCTAAACCCTGAACCCTAAGCCCCTAAACCCTCAGCCCGACACCGTAAACCTGACTCTGAAACAGTCCGAGAGGCAAGGTACGGCCATCGGCGCAATCTGTGCAAGCAGTATAAAGGAGGCCTCCTCCGCAGGACCCCGGAGCACCTGATCGACGGGATGTAGGAGGTGTTGAGGTTCAGGGTTTGAGGTCTTTGGGGTTAAGAGTTTAAAATCTAGGGTTGAGGGTTCAAGAATTGGTGGGGTTTAGGTTTAGGGTTTAGGGTGCAGGGTTTAAGATTCTTGGGGTTTACGGTGTAGGGTTTGGGGCTGAAGGTTTTTGGGGTTTAGAGCGGGCAGCTAGTACAAATGCTGTGAGTGCCTGCACGGTCAATAGGTACGTGGACCCTAAACTCTAGCCCTAAGGGTCCAAGGACCCAAATAATGGGGTTTTAGGGCCCAAATACCATTAATAGCATAGTATTTGGGCCNNCCCAGATATCCCTATATATCCCCCCTACAACCCCTTTAAAGGGACCCTATAGTTGGGTCCCTGGACCCTTACAAGGGTAGACCTTAGACCCAAAAACTTCGGCCGTCAGCCTCTGACCCTAAACGCAGAGCCTTAATCCCACGTCCCAACTCACCAACATGGACCCCCCAAAAAGGGCCCTGTATAGACTTCTGTGCTTCTAAATAGGGCTAGATGGGGTTTCATATTCGCTTCGAGGAAGGGGCTTCAATTTGCAGGAATCAGACGTCAAGGGTGTAGATCCAAAAGGGGGGTTCTGGTTACCCCAGCCCCCACATCACGATCCTAGGGCTATCATCAGCCTCGCTGCTTTTAGGGTCCGGATTTTAGGGTATAGTTCTTTTCTTCAGAGTAAGGCTTATCAAGCTCCTCTTATGATAGATATAATGCCCAAGGCACCGCCAGGGCATCGAAAAGCGTCACTGCAGCGGAAGAGTCCCAAAGGTTGTTCCGGAGCGCTGTAGTAGCCTGGCTGCTGCCATCTGCAGGGTGGTGCCCCTAGTTACGTATTTATACTTACAACTCCAGCAACTAGAATTTAGAAGACTTGTAACTATTGTGGGGGAGCACGGAACTTTCTCAAATTAACGGGCCTAGGGACCCCAGGCATGCTTCAGGACTGTCAGCGTTTATTTGCGGTTTCTTGCGATCAAGGAATTATGTGGAGGTTTTCCAAAATTAGGGGTACCTGTTGGGGATCCCTGTAATACGGACTAAACCATAAACCTTAAACCCTAGTATTTGGGGTCTATATTGGGGTCCCCCTATTTTGGGAAACTGGCCTACTTTCGCGTGATTTGTTCCACAAATTGGGCTCAAGGCCCAAGGTTGTCATTGATCATGGTGGGGAACAAGGGTTTAAGGGTTTTTTTTGGTTCCCTAAACCCTAGACCCTGAACCCTAAACCCTCAACCCTAGACCCTAGACCCTAAACCCTAATCCCTAAACCCTAAACCCTTAACCCTAAACCCTTATGGTGGGAACGAGGCTTTTCAAGTGAACCCTGCAAGGGTTGAGCACCTCGCGATAAGGGCTTAGGGGTGAGGTTTGAGTTCAGAAATTATGGTTTGAGGTTGAGGGATTACAAGGTTTAATGCAATAGTCTAGGGCTTAGTGCTTATAGTGCTTAGGATTTAAAGTTCTCTCAATTGCAGGCTCTGGGGACATAGTACGTAGGTTATACATGGGGCCATAACTCCGCTAATTGATTTCTGAAGTCCCAGTCCAGGACGTGCAGGGCAAGTTTTGGGCCGAGTAGGTATACCCTAAACCCTGGCCCTACACCTTGTTCTCTAATAGAGCTTTAGAAGGGCAGGATGTAGGTTATAACCTGTTATAGTTCCCCTTAAGTAGATAGAATATGGGGTATATGGGGATGTTATTATAATATACCCAAAGCCATATTCTATCTACTTAAGGGGGGCTGTATAACTTGAGCGTTGTCTTACCTGGGCTTTAGCGGAAGGGTATAGCCAGAAGGTACTTGACTTTCGTAAGGGGGCATGGGGTTACAGGTCGGGTTCCAAGAATGGTGGGAGTGCCGTCTTAAAGCCTCACAATGCTGAGTGCGCATATAGTCCCCCTTAAGTAGATAGAATATGGGGTATATATGGGGATCATATTATCACATACCCACAGCCATATTCTATCTAGTTAAGGGAGACTATACGTCTACAAGCCCAATGAATGGCCAATGGTTAGGACCAAGGAAACAAGTAGAGGCCCATCGGGCCCATGGTTATAGGACCTTAAACTGAACCCTAATTGGCAAATCCCGGCGCAATGGATCTATCTCTATTGGGGGGTGGGGGGGATGAGGGTTTTTGCTACGCAGGCAGGGAGTGGCTACATCTGGAATCTCTCTGAAGGCTTCCCAACTTATGGGAACCTTTTTAGGGGGTCCCCAGAATGAGCAATATATATTCTTTTGGTGCCTATATGGGTTTCTCCCGATTTATGGCAACCGCCATATGGCTGGTTGCTAAAAATTATGCCGCTGGCTTGGGTCCCGCTTCGGCCCTCGATCATTCGGGTTCCCAAGCCGAGGGCACGACTTTGAAACTTTGAAAACCGACCACATAGCTCATCATCCCAAGCAGGCACGAACCACAAACATGCTCTGAACTGCAAATCTTGCTGGCAAGGCTTCTGATTTAGGGTTTTATTGGGTACAAGACAAGAAGCATATCTTTACCCCCGCCCCCCACCACATGTGGCTGTGTTTCTTGGGTACCTATTTTGATGACTAGGAAACAGATTAGGTACCCAAAGCATTGCCGCCTACATAAAGGCCCTGCGTAAACACTAGACTGCATCCAACTGTAGCAACTGGCTAAAGCTGGGTCGCACATCCTTATCCCTAAGGGTCCAGGGACCTAAATAATCTGGTTTTAGGGCCCAAATACTATAATCTGAAGGGTATTTGGGCCCTAAAACTTGAGGATTTAGACAACCTTAGCCCTCTTTGTCCAAGTGCCCAATCATAAGCCGACTACATGGGTCTTTGGCAGGCCCAGTTGTGGTTTTTGGGTAGTAAATATTACCTGAACACCAAAAGTATGTAAAATAATTGCCTTTTGGGCTATATTTAGGGGTTTTGGGTCATTATTATACCTACTTTTGGGGTCCAGGTAGATGTTGATCGAACACCTCCATAAGCCTCCATGTGGTAGTTGTCATAATTCGGGCCCACTGTAGACGCAGCGTACACTACAATTCCTATAGTATAGGAGCCACCCAGAAATCCTCGAACTGTTGGACACCCCAAATACGCCAAAGAGTCCAAGGACCCAAATATGGGGGTCTTAGGTCCCAAATACCGTTCAGATTATAGCATTTGGGCCCTAAAGCCCCATCATTTCAGTCCTGGATCCATGGAAATTGCTTCATCAAGCCTAGGCTCCAAACTTTGGGTCCAAAGCCGTACACGCCCAAAGGATCCTAAGTATCTATATGCTTAGCTCCCAAAAATGGGGTCCCATTTTGGTACCCCTAAATCTTAGGTGCCGTAATATAATCTATGACCAAAAGGGGCCAATAATTTCGTTCACAACCCAAATGATACCAAGTACAGATTGAGTTAGTAATTAGTCCCAAAAAAGGTACAAATTTAAAGGTACTTAGCACTCTTTGGGACGGTTTAGGGTGTAGGGACGTGAGGCCATAAACCTGGCGGTTTAGGGTTTAGAGTTTAGGGTTTAGGGTTTAAGGTTTGGGGTTTAGGGTTTGGGGTTTGGGGTTTAGGACACACCCAGAGGGCCACGGGATCGTTGTGTTGCTGTATGTTTGGGGTTGAGGGTTGAGGGCTGTAGGGGCCCATATCACCTTGACTAAGTCTTGGGGGTTCATAGTAGCAGAGTTGTATGTAGACAGAATAGAAGGGTTCCTTGGGGTATGTTACAAAATATCTTTACAAGAAGTATTGGTACATTATGATGATGCATTCAAGCTTCTGGATTATCCACCTAGCAGTTGCCCGAAAAGAGGTCACCTCAGAGTTACTCTTGCTAAGTCTGCCGGTCCTTACCTGGTCCCTGGGCCCTAGACGTCGGGTGATTACCTAAAACACCGGAAAATTGTCAAATAGGTAAGGTCATGGCCATAAAGCACAAGAAATCTGTCACAACGGTACTTTTTCTACATACTTTACGTAAGAGGATCCAGCTACATACTTTTGGGGGTCCGTGTAATACTTCATTCTACATACTTTTAGGGGTCCAGGCGATCTACGATAAAAGCAAGTCTGCAACAGCCAGGCCTTGAAGAACCTGTGGGAGAAACCTTGCGGGCTGGCAAACAACAAATAAGATGAGCGTGGGGTTTGGGTTTAGGGGTTTAGGGGTTTTAGGGATCTAGGATTTAGCGGTTTAGGGTTCATAGGGTTTGGGGGTTAAGGGGTTTAGGGTTTAGGGCTGGTCTTTCACGAAACTTAGCTGTGGGGTTTAGGGCTTGGGGAGATCCGCAAGAATTAATTCCAGATACCAAACCTAAGGGTCCAAGTGCCCAATATTTAGGTACTTGGGATTTGGGTACTACTATTTATAGTACAGGGTTTTTGGGACGTATAGGATTATTGGGTACTTGGACCCTTAGGGAAAGGGTTAGCTGGTTCAATGACCATCTGCGTCGGGCTTAAATAGGGTTTCGATTGGAGGCTGGGATTGAAGCTCTCGAAGTTGTTGTTGGATTTCGCGAACTGGCGCTGTGGGTAGTTTCCATATCTAGGGTGAGGGTTCAGGGTTTACGGTATCCAATTTCCATCCCAAATACGGGTGCCGCCGCACTTTACTACTACATGCTGGAAAATCCATTCTTAACCTTGACCCCTAAACCACGAAGCCTAAACCCTAATAAAGCCTGTACCTACAAGGGCCCTCAGCCTAAAGCTCCACAGAGCCCAATGTAGGTCTAACTGATAAACTTCGGGGCCTAAACTCTGAACCCAAAACCCTATACCTACATGCGTTACATGCGCCCTTATAGGGTATGTCTACATGATAGCCTGAGGGCATCCTGAATGTCCTCCGTTTTGAAGTTCGGTCCTTTTCCCTAAGGGTCCAAGGACCCAAATAATAGGGTATTAGGGCCCAAATACCATTAATATTATAGTATTTGGACCCTAAAACCCTATTATTTGGGTCCTTGGACCCTTAGGGTAAACCCTAGGACATGAGGCTGAGGGAAGCCA
>CAJNIZ010009047.1:57529-69880 GCA_905231905.1 Symbiodinium pilosum
TGACCGATAAAAACCACGCATCATAATGGGACCCTGCATTGTGAATGCTTTCAGTTCTACCCTATCTCTGAGAAGGCTGAAACCTCAAATCCTTGTTCCCGCAGCCCTAAACTCTAACCCTGAAAAAAAAACAACTAAACTCTAAACCCTCTGCACTGCGTTGGAGGGGAAGGGCGAAGTTCAAAGTCGCCTTTACTAAGTCATTGACTGGGGATTAGGTTCAGGCTTCAGAGCTCAATGCCCTCCATGTGAGGGCTCCAAGTGCACAAAGTCGAATGCCCCAAAACCCACCCAGAGAGTCCACACATACAACCAGTAGGGAATTGGGACCCATACTTCCTTCTATAGTATGGTATTTTGGGGGCCTAATTCCCTAACAGTTGTATATATGGACCCTCTGGGCCAGTCAAAGAAAACGGCCTCAAAGAGGCAGCTATTTCACGCTTTTTTGAAATTGAGGTTCAGGAAAGCCCTAATTTTCTTGATTTAACGAAATCCTCCTCCAACGTAAAAGCCTTGACCCTAACCCCTGAAACACCCTAAAACCCAAAACCCAAAGCCCTAAATCCTAAACCCTAAACCCTAAACCCTAAACCCCAAACCCCAAACCCTAAACAAATCCAAAGGCCACTCCGAATGCTTGATTTAAGGGCTCCACCGTTTTCCAGAGCTCAGGTGTGGTGTCTCTGTCCGTGATGTCCCCTCAGCTAGGGGTTCAGGGTTCAGGGTTAAGGGTTAAGGGTTTAGGGTTCAGGGTTCAGGGTTTAGGGTTTAGGATTCAGGGTTTAGGGTTGAGGGTCTAGGGTTCGAGTTTTCCTAATGGTCAGGTTTTATAAGGAGACCCCGAAATAAGAAAGGGAAAAAGGTACTACTGGGGTACCTAGTCAGTGTTGGACCATGGGGTTGGGTTTATTCAGGCTTTAGGGTTTCAGGGCTTAGTGTTTGAGGGTGTTGGCTTTTGGTTTAGGATTTAAGGTTGGGGGTTTAGGATTTAGGGTTTAGGCTTTAGGATTTTAGGGTTTAGGCTTTGAGGTTTAGCTTTAGGGTGTAGGGATTCACGTAGGTGTCGGACCATCTGAGTTTAGGGCTTGGCATGATCCATGCCCAACCCTGAGGGTGCAAAGTAGATACTTACCAGGTTTGGGGGTTTAGGGCATAGGGTTCAGGAATTAGGCTTTAGGATTTGGGGTTTAGGGTCTCAGGGTTTGAGGATTTGGGTCTAGGGTTTGGGGTTGGGGGTCTAGGTTGCGGAGTTTGAGGCTTCATTCAGGTTGCGGGGTTCGGGGCTTCAAGGCTTGGAGGCCCTGCTTGGGGTTGGGGTTGAGGGTTTGGGTTTAGGGATTTGGGGTTGGGAGCCGATGAGGCCACACAAGTTACAGGGATAGTAAGAAGAAAAGGAGGATAGAGTCTTACTCTATAATGGGTACCATAGTATCCCCCAGAAATACTTCTCAGTTGGAATTCAAATAGGAAACCCTCGACATGCACAACCTTTCGGTGCGCCTCTGGTAACACCTAAACCCCTAAGCTCCAAGTCGTGGCTGGGCCTGCCTACACAGAGTCTGGGATGTCGGCTAGACTCTTTAGGGCTTGACCGTAGGGCCTTATCATCTAGAATGATGTTGGATGATTCCTTAGGTTTCGACTTAGGTTTGACTGTAGGGGCCTAAACCACTAAGAACAGCCCGAAAGGCCATAATTTTACATACTTTAGGGGTCCAGGTTATCCACTAGAATAATGTTTTAGCGTCTCATTAGAAGTAAACTCCTTAGTAACCAGAGGGTTTGACAGTGGGGGCCTTAAGACTGAAAATTAGGGCAGATGGTCGTATCAGAATTGCAAGGGAAGGTTTAGGTGATTGTTCAGGCTTTTGATTTGTGATGTAGGGTTCGCAGGAAACTGGTCCCACCCGCAAAGTTAGGACTCTAGTAAGTAAAATATAGATAATAGGGTCCTCTTTTTGGTGGTTGCGGCTAGGCCTAAACCCTAACCCTAAGCCCTAAACCCTAAGCATTAAACCCTAAGATCTAAACCCTAAACCCTAAATCCAAGTTGCGTAGCGCTTTGACATCCGGCAGCAAGGGCACTTGTGGCTCATCCTCACCACAGGGACGCTCTTCCCAAACATTGGGGGTCGTAGGCTTCCCATAAGTATCGCTTTCCAATTTGGGTTAAGGAAACACCCTCAATCTTACAGCGTCGACCCGTTGACCCTAAACCAGCAGTCTTTGCTTGGCGTACCGACTGGTGGGGTTGATATGCCTGGGCTTGGGGGGCGAAGCTTCTGGGGTTACCCATTATACAGGGTTGAGAGTTTAGGGCTTAGCGTTAAGGGTTCAGGGGTAAGGATATAGGATTTCAGGTTCAGGGATAGCAGATAAAGTCACATCTCCCAACAGCGCAACATGTTTTAGCCTGAGGTGTGCAGCAACGTACATGCGGAATAAATCACAGATTAGGGTTGAGGGCTGAGCCTAAGCCCCTAAACCCTTAACGCTGATTATTATTATAGGGTCCCGGTTATCTGATTTTGATGGGTTGGGGCTCTCAAATCCTATGATCTTGAGGGTTCAGATGGGCAACTAAGAAAAGCAAGAGCTTTACACTCCTGAATGCTGTGATTCTGTTTACGTGCTGAATATATCCAACATTGACCATCACCATTAATCACCTACCCCAAAAGCACAACAGCCCAACCGACCGCAGGTCGAAGTAAAAGAATACCACGGCGGGGGTGTGGGATTCTTATGATGAGGTGGTAGGGACTAAGTGTAGTTCCCCTGAAGTAGATAGGATAAGGTTCCTATATGTAATATGCGCCATATTCTCTCTAAGTTGTGGCCCTTATCCACCACTCCCTGGCAACCTCCAGGAATTCATGAAACTCTTTTCAAAGTCATCAACCATTTGAAGCTGGAAAACCTGCTCAGATGGCTGGAGAATGATACCAAATGGCTAGAACTTCTGATTACAAGCCCGTATAACTTCGTATAACCACAGTTGCTAACCCTTAAGCGTTGGCCCTGTTGTGACAAGCTTCGTGAGAGACCTTGACTATATATAATTATCCATTGTGGTAGCTTAACCTGGTAAAACCATAACAGCAATTATGGTAGCTTAATCTGAATACCTTAACAGCAAACCAGTCTTTGAGTGGGGCAAGGCTGCTTGCTGACGTTCCAAACAACACCCCACTGGGGGAAGCATTGAGGCGCAGAACGTCGTGCGCTGGATGACGCACAGACCTAGGCCCTCGTTGCATTCCATGCTCGTGAAGGCTTAGGTTTAGGGTTTAGGGTTTAGAGTTTACGGTGTAGGGTTTGCTGATGATGTTCTACTTGAAGATTCATGAGACTTAGTAGCCACTTATAGCTGGGCTTATAACCCTAAACCCATAATCCCCCTAGTTGGGCTCATTTAGGTTACCCCATTCATACCCTAAGCTTACAAGCCCAGTCGTATGTCTAAACCCTAAATCCTAAACCTTAAACCCTGATCCCAACCCTATACCCTGATCCAAGTCCTGTGAGCCTCCAAGGGGCTCGCTAATTGCAAGCTTATGCCTTACCTGATCAATCTTCACGTCATCCTTGGACCCTAGACCCTAACAATCCTAAACCCTAAACTATAGGGTTTAGGGCTTAAGAGTCCTTGCCAAACCCTGAACCCTAAAGTCTAAACCCAAACCCCAACGTACACTCCTTGGCTTCCAGTGAATGTAGCGCTGTCCCTTATCCCAAGACTTCAACAAACAAAAAAATGAGGGCCCTATGATTGCCATATGACTCATAATCTAAACTCCTAGTATCCTCCTCAATAAGCCTTATAGTAGGGACCCGTTTATAAAGCCCCTTTCAGGAGTTTAGACTATAATTACCATATGACTCTCATAGCTTCCGCATTGGGGCCCCCAACCCTCAGGAAACCTCATCTCTCTGAACTCAAAACCCCTAAGTCCTAAAACCCTGAATCCTAAATCCTAAACCCTAAATCCCAAAACCTGAACCCTATGACCTAAACCCCAAATCCTAAACCCTATAAGCCCTAAACCCTAAATCCTAAGCCAGGGTTTAGGGTTTAGGGTTTAGGGTTTACCCTATGAGCCCTAAACCCTAAACCCGAATTATTGGGCTCTCTCTGTCCTGTGGGGCGTCCTCCAACTCCTCACGGGCCGGCCGCCTTAGCTGTGCTAAGGGGAACCCGCAGAACCCCGAATAAATCAATGGAAAAGAAATGGAAACGACTATAGTCCCCCTTAAATAGGTAGAGAATAGGGTTCAGGGTTTAGGGGTGTGGGGTTTAGGGTTATAGTCCCCCTTAAGTACATAGATAGGATATGGTTTTTTTGGGATCTTCTTGTAGTATACCCCAGAGCCATACGCTATCTACTTAAGGGGAACTTTATATGTCTCTATGTAACTCAAATAAATCCAGATGTAAACCTTAAACCCCAAACCCTAGACCGCGAGGCCTAATCCAAAGTTCTTCAGAAACTCAGCAACCGTGCACCACAGTCTTAATTCTGATGGACAAATATCTCCAGGTAGCGTTTGTTGGTTGGTCTCTGTGCTTAAGACTAATTCCCAGCAAACCGCCCAACTCTAATACTTACTTGCCACCTCAGCTACACCCCGCAATGGGGCCTTTGGGGTCCGAAGGTCCAGGGTTGAGGGTTAGGGTTTGGGGGGAGCCAAAACCACATGTCAGTTCCTGCACGCACAGCACACCGTCACACCTTGAACCCTAAGCAAACCTATGAAGGCCTGACTCTCAAATTGCAGGCCCTTGAAACCCCTAAAATGTCAATCCTGTACTGGTTGGGCTTTGAGAAGGGTTATGATATACCAGGAAGTACGGGGCTCTTCCCTGTTGGGGCCACATCCCAGGTTGAAAGCTCAAGGCACGCTAACCTGTTTCTGACCCTACATATAAGTGGCCTATCCCTTTCAAGAGAGTTTATAAACGATACGTCGAACTCCTAAGCCCTAAACCCTAAACCCTAAATCCTAAGCACTTGGGTCCAGAGCTCGCGGCCACTGACTGTAGTCCACTTGGAAGTCGTGCACTGCTGCCTATGGGCAAAGTTGACATAGGGTTGAAGGTATAGGCTTTGGGGTTGAGGGCTTAGGGGTTAAGGTTTAGGCTGTAGAGTTTAGGATTTAGAGTTCAGGGTTTAAGTTTAGGCTTTAGGGTTTAGGTAGGGTTCAGAGTGTAGGCTCTTGATTCCTCTAGTATGTGTACGTTGGCCGATAGACAGATTGATAGAAAGATAAATAGACAGCTAGTGAAATGGTCTGACGAATGGCTTACGCGAACATATGTGTGTGTATAATATCTGATCTACACCTGGGTTGCTTGTAGATGAGTTTCAAGCCTGGAGGGAAGGGAGACTTAGTGAATACTTCCAACCGCTTATGCATATGACCAGCCAATCACATTATTCACCTACTACGGAGTCCCCCTAACACTCAAGCCCTGAACTCTAAGGTTTCCATCTTCCGTACACCTTCCCTAAACCGTAAACCCAGATGCTATGCCCTAAACCCTAAGTACCTCAGCTTTGGGCAAGTCACACGGGATCCTACAGAAGCTACTCTGGACTCAATACAAATATATACCTAGGGACCCGAAGGATATATAGAGTTCTCGAAATTAGGGGTACCATTTCGGACGTCCCAATAACAAGGATTGTAGTATTTTGGGGTCTATAGTTAGGAGCTAATTGCCAAATTGTGGGCTCACTCTTATTAGTACAGAATGGATACGTAGTGGATCTAAGATGCATATATGAATTCATGGTATAGTTAACCTTGAATAAATCGAATACGAAACTCCCCAAAATCAAAGCAAGATCCACGTACATGCCCCATATTCTACTTAGGGCTGTATCTTGACTACTGTCTGAAACCCTAAGCCATGAACCTTGAACCCAAGCCCTGAACCCTAAAAGCATAAACCCTGAACCCTAAACCCTACGCCCTAAACCAATGGGACCATGTAGTAGGAACACCCCACAGGGGCCGCAGACTCCCCATGGCTCCCGCTGAACGGACTCGATATGACATCCCATGGCTTGGGTTTGGAGAATGGTAGAAGCTGGTCAATGGATTTAGGGTTCAAGGTTTCAGGGTTTAAGGTTTAGGGATGGATTTAGGGTTTGGGGTTCAGGGTTTTTGATGGGTTTGGGGTTGAAGGTTTGTTAACATGAAGCAACAAATCAAGGATTCTAGGATATTACCTGGTTCAGTATATACTGATAGCCCTGCACCTTGACAAGACTTAGCCCGGAAGCCTGCGCCCCAACCTACGCTCCCCTTATCTTACTGGCGCTTATTAGGGAATAAGGGAATCTAATCTCTACGTAACCCTTATTCAATATCTTCCCTTACTCCCTATACGAAGGACCAGTAAGTTAACTTAGCCCACATTACCCTGGGAAGAAAAAAGGTTCGATATGTCGTGTCCAACTACCCCCCCGGGTGGGTTGGTAGTTGCGATGCAAAGATTGGAGCACATCTACTGGTGAAACTCAGCTCGGAAGTCGTGAGAAAATTGTAGTTGACGAGGTGTGGCAGAAACGGGGTAGATAGAAGGTGTCTAAAATTGGCGCAGACCGCCGCATTATCACAAAAAACTTTGCACGGGCAAGGGCAGTCAAAGGGCCTAAGCAATGCGAAAGCTTCAGCTCTAACAATGGAGTGTTCCTGGCCTGGCAGTGGGCCCCAGTCCATGGGTACCGACGAGCAGGGTGGTACCCAGGCGACTACAGACCAGGCCGTCAACGTGAGAGCAGGTAACTCTGAAGGGTCTCCTGAGCCGTCTGTGAAGAGGCACACTTCTGAAATGTTCTGAATTTCTCCCCCGGCGGCAGAATGTTCTTGCCGTGGAATTTGTTTGGGAGGAATTGACAACGACGGGAGGCCAGCTAGGAGCGTGGCACGGGAGGACATTCGAGGAGAAGGTGCTGGATTGAGTCCTGGCCTCCGCATACCAGGCACTTATCTGGGTCGTCAAACCCAGCATGCAGCTTAGCGGTTGGGGTCATGATCGCCGCCGTACGGTACACTCTTGAGAGTGGTCGGGAGACTAGGGCATCGGTTGGGGCTATGGACCAAGTCCCCCAATGGGGGGAGAGTTGCTGCCATTCGTCTCTGGAAGACTGGAGGCGTGTAGTGTGAGAAAGAAAAAAGGACCCTTTTGCATAAATGTAATAAGGAATCCCATACCCCAAAATGTATAAAGGATCCCTAACATTGATCCAGTTATAAGGGTCCCCAAAATCATTCAGATGGTAGGATTTGAGACCTGCGCCACGGCATGCGCTGTCCCCCTCATAGTCCCCAGGTAGTACCTGGACCCCAAAATTATGTAAAATGACGGCCCTTATGGCTGTTATCATGACTTTAGGGCTATTTTTTACATACTTTTGGGTTTAGGTAGGTACTTAGTAGGGTCATGCCGGATTTTTCGTATCCACCCTAAAAGACCCTATCTCACTTTCCTTTGAGTTCTCCGTTTTTTCCACGTGATTCTCCACCATTGGGGTAATGTCCCGAACCCTCCTACACACTAAACCCTAAACCCTATTCCCTAAACCCTAAACCCTATTCCCTACCCTAAACCCTAACCCTAAACCCTATTCTGACCCTTTCAGCAGTCACCGCATGACTACGTTAGGCCGGGTGCCTCATTGAGGATGTAAAGCTTCAGCAAGCCGTCGCGCAAAAGGACCGCGTTGAAGAGGGAGTGCTGAGTGGCAGGGTTTAGGGTTTGGGGTCTGGGTTTGGGGTTCAGGGTTTAGGGTTCATGCTTTAGGATGTAAGGTGTAGGGTTTCGGGTTGAACGTTCGCGGTTAGCGAGTGTCTTGGCAAAGGATCCTAAGTAGCTACGTGATACAGCATAATATAACGTCAAGTTTCTGTACTGGGAACTTTTAGTATTGTTTTGTCTGTATCCCCCCTACAGGTACTTGGGATCCTTGGGGGTTGTTTTAGGAGTTAATTAGGCTTAGGTGGCTGGTCTGACAGGGGCTCTATAATGATGTGAAAGGGCTATATGGCCAATGGAATGTTCTGCTCCCCAAACACGCATTCCACATTTTCACTCACTAAAATTCCTAAGGAACCTTGCATAAACTGGCAATAAACACCAGAGGCACCCTGATAGCAGGTATGTGGAATTCGGGAAGCTGTAGGTTTAGGCCCAGCTCGGGTCCTTCGTCGTGAGCGCTGACTTACTTCCGATGATTTCGCAATGCCAAGGGGCCTTAGAAGCAGGAAGGGACCAACATGTATGGCCTTGGCCCGCCCCGGAATAAGCTACCCCACAGCTTTGTTTGGTCCGCAGCGCGCTAACAAAGCATATAGGTCGGGCTGGTTCATGCCTCGTTCTGCCCTCATCCGAGCTTCACTTGGGCTGCTTGCCTTTGAAACCCCAACCGACGCGTTCCGTGCTTCTTTTCCAAAAGTCGGAACGAAAATGTACCCAGCAAAAAATACCCTAATTCACAGCGTGAGGGGCACTTTACGACATTCTGCTTTGCTAGGAAGCCCCTGAAAAGATACCTCCCCCTTTTTTCAGAACCTGAAGTCTTCACAGCTGCACTCCCCCCCCAGTATAACAAACTCCAAGCCAAGTATTCCCCATGGAATGCCATGGCATATTCGGAGCATATCCATACTGGACAGGGTGTTATTCCAATGCCCTAACCCCTAAACTTAAATTTCTTAAGCGCCTGGGCAGTAAACCCCTGATTCAAAGTCCGTACACACACACACACAAGTTCTTCATGAGGTAGGGGAGCTCCTTATATGCAACGTTCCAGAACCCCTCAGGACAAAAAACACAAAAGAGGCTAAAGCTCACGGTTTAGGTCTCAGGGTCTTGGGCTCTGAATGCTGAATCCCAAGCCCTAAACCCTGAATCCTACACTTTAATTCCTTAAGCCCTAAATCCCCAAACCCTGAATCCCTAAATCCCCCAAACCCTGAACTCCAAACCTTAAATCCTAAACCCTAAAACCTCAAACTCAAAATCCCTAAACCCTAGACCCTAAATCCTAACTCCGCAAAAACCTCAATCCCTACACTCATAAACCCTGTAACCCCAAACCCTAAATCCCTAAACCCTAAGTCCCTAAATCCCCCAGTTCCTGGCCTCACCTGGCGAATGCGTGGCAGAAAGCAGATCACCTTGAATAGCGCTCGTGACTGCCTCAGGGCTTGGCAGTTGGTTGAAAGCCAGGGCTGTGGGTTTAGGGTTTAGGGGTTTAGGGTTTAGGTCCAAGGACCCAAATAATAGGGTTTTAGGTCCCAAATACCATCCATATTATAGTAGTTGGGCCCAAAAACCCTATGATTTGGGTCCTTGGACACTTTGGGAAAGATTTAGGGATTCAGGATTTAGGGGCTCAGGGCTTTGCGAGTAGGGATGAGGGATGCAGCGTGTAAGGTTTAGGGATTTAGGGATTTTGGGCTTGGGAATTAGGGCTTAAGATTAGGATTTTGGATTTAGGTTTTAGGTATCCCAACATCAGGAGACTGTAGTGTTTGGGAATATATGTCGGGGTCCCCCCCTTTGTGGGGAAACTGCCATGTAGGGTTTGAGGGTTGGGGGTTGAAGGGTTTGGGGCTTTAGGGTTCAAGGTTTCGAGTGTTTAGGGTCTAGCGTTCGGTTTGAAGGTTTAGGGTTCTAGAGTTGGAGTTCAGGGTTAAGGCTAGGGATTAGAGCAAGCCCTTGTGGGGAACCCTCCTCTAACTAAGGCGAAGGGTTCGGGAGCCAAAACATTAAAATTGATTTTTGGGTATATCATACCTTTTAGGGTCCCTAAACCTTAAGCCCTAAACCCTGAACCCTAAGCCCTAAACCTTGGGTACTGCCCCCACCTGTAACGATCATATTAGGGTCATATTATGGCTAGGTTCCCCAGTACCCCCTTAAAGATAAGGGTACACTTCTTCCTAATGGTCAGCTTTTCTAAGGAGACACCAAAATACAAAGGGAAAAAGAATACTACTGGGGTACCTAGCCTTACCTTGACTTAGGGTTTAGGGTGCAGGGGGCAGGGGTTTAGGGTTTAGGAGCTTTGTCAGGCAATGATATAAGCAGCTATTTAAATTTTGGGCTACGCGGCAGCTACAGAGGGATTAGGTTCGCGTTAGGGGCTACAGGAGCTGGGGTTTGCCGTTTGCCGTTTCGGTTTGCCGGATTGAGGTCAGGGTTTGGGTTTAGTGCATAGTTTAGGGTTCAAGGTTTAAGGTTTATAGTTCAGTGTTAGGGGTTAAGTTGCCAATCTAAAGTTTGGCGTACGAAGCCAGGTCACCTGTACTTTTTGAGGTGCCTGATACCTGGAAACCCGCCAGCTACGGAGTCTATCTATGGTTCTCAGCCCGAGTTACAGTGGGCCCAGGGTGTACCCTAAGGGTCCAGGTACCTAATCATCATGACCTCTCCTCCAAAAACCTATACTAAAATTACACCAATATCCTGAATATACTCAATTATCGAGTGCTTGGACCCCTAAACCCTAAATCGTTAACCCTAAGCCCTGTTACCGCCGAATTGCCTGAGCCAGAAACCTGAGACCCTGAAGTGCCGGAATTCAAGGTATAGGGCCCAAGACTCCCAACTGCAAGTCCTTCGTTGCCCTAAACAGGTTATATAGGGCTTAGGGTTCAGGGTTGAGGGCAAAATACTGGCCCTAAAATGATGGCCGGACACCTTCAAAATTGAAGAATAGGCCATAATTCATCATGCGTCGGGGGTCCAGGTAATCCATTCACCTACCCCAAAAGTATGTAACATAATAGCCCTACACCCCTAAAAACAGCCCAAAAGGCTATAATTCTACATACTTTAGTGGTCCCGGTAATAGTGAAGCGTGAAGCCCTTGCTCTCGGTAGTGGCTGACGTCGACGACGCAGACGTTGCTTGTGTCGAGGCGGAGCCCATCAGCCACATATCCCTTCGTTGAGTTATGGGAGGCATATGTATAGATATATATACATATGTATGTATGTATATATATATATAGATATCTTTTATCTATATATGAGCCGTTGTCTAAACTCCTAGTATCCGCCTTAATAAGCCCTATAATACTCCCCTATATAATCCCCATATAACCCCCTTTAAAAAGTTTAGACTATAGCTTATATGGCTCTAGATTCTTTAAATAGGGTTTCAGGTCTATAGGGAGGCTTCGTGTGTGCAGACACCTGTTACCCTGAGCCACGCCAGGCTGCTCGGGGACGCTCCACCACTTACGCCAGCCGGCTGTAGACGGGTCCAAGTGGTCAGTCGAGCGAGACATAAGCCCGGTAGCCCGCATGGTTCCCCTAAAAATCCAAATAGCCCAATGTAGGTAATATTTGCAGACTTTGGGGCCCAATGTAGGTATTATCTGTATACTTGGATCCCTAGGGTTCCTTAAGCCTTGAGCCTGGCTGCGCGGAGTGACGCCGTTAGCGTTGAGCCATGCGGGCGCCTGCAATTGTAGCGGCAGCGGCCGCCGGACGAAGCCGCGGTGGGAGCCACGGCGGGAGCCGCGGCGGGAGCCGCCCGCTTTTTGGCGCCTCCTCGCCTCTATGCCAATGCACGCGGCAGTGTGCCCGTCAGTCATTGACAGATTTCATCATTCAGGGGTGGGGGGCTATTGTTAGGGGAGGGCCTTTCTCGCGCAAGCTGAAAATAAGCGCTTCACGAATCGCCACACTGACGTAATGCTGAACCCTAAACCCCTTCACCCCTACACCCACGAACCCTAAACCCCTACATCCTAAACCTCATTTCCGAAACCTACCTGCATCCTCCGGGCCATTCCCCTTTCAGTGTTGTCTGCTGTCTGGGCTCTTCTTAAGATCCCCAAGCTCTAAGCCCTAAACCCTAATTAAGCCCCAAACCCTACACCCTAAGCCCTAAGCCCTACACCCTGATCCCCCCAAAATGTCCTACATCGAACCGAACCTGGGCACTCCTACCCTTCTAAGACAGCTGCAGAGGGATGAGTGCCTCGTATGAGCTATAGTCTTAACTCCGAGTTTATATAGGGGATTATATACAGGACCATTACAGGGCTCCTTAAGGGGGATACTAGGAGTTTAGACTACAGCTCATATAGAAGTCTTACGTACCGCGACCCGAACAGGACATTGTTTTTACGCTTGCCATGCGCTTCCAATGCTTGGTCTGTACAGGGAAAAGACTGAACTATGGCGCGTAGGCGCCGCCAGCAGTTTGGCAGGGAACTGCTTGTTGTATCTCTGTATATAGAGCTTGAGGCCATGAATGGAGTGCTGATAGTGGGAGTCGTTGCCTATAAAATAGGAGTAATACTCCATAGCATGCCCAAA
>CAJNIZ010009047.1:75891-89291 GCA_905231905.1 Symbiodinium pilosum
TCTAGGGTTTAGGATTTAGGCTTTTGGATTTAGGGTTTGGGGACCCAGACCCGTGATTAACAACCCCCCTCCCTAGAATAGGTATCCTAATATTAAGGCCTTCAAACGGAGTGGTTTTATTGATCAGGGGTCTGCAATTTTTTTGACTGGCGGCCAGAGTAAGTGAACTTCTGTCCGTGTTCGGGACTCGCTCAACAACTTATCGAAAAGCCTTCGCCCTGGACGCTAAAACCAAGAAACCTAAAAGCACTTTATCCCTAACCTCTAAACCCCTGAAGTCAGAAGCAAAAAGCCGAAAATGCTGAAACCAAAACCTTAGATTTGGAGTACGCACTGGATTTCGTTGAAAAATCCGTACCCAACTCACACACCCGCAGCGTTACAAAAACACCGCTAGACCTCATCCGTACAGGTTCCGCCCTAGACTTGGTAGTGTTTAGGGCTTAGGGCTTGAGGTATTAGGCTTTAGGGATCACAGGCTTTAGGGATCAGGGTTTAGGAATGAGGGCTCGAGGGATCTACCGATTAATGGTGCGCACCGGGAAGTATGATAATTCTCTTGGATTGGGGGCCCCCTAGCGCCCGTGTACCTTCCTGGCATACCACTTATCTATGACTGGGTGGGAGCCTAACCTAAGCAAATTCGTAAATTCTTGACCCGCACCCGGCCCACAGGAATCTAAATGATCCATGCCCGATATGCCCCCACAACAAACCAGCAATACAGCCTGTACAACCTGAGCTAACCCATCAATGTTTACCCCCGGACCCTCCAAGTAGGTAGAATTATGGCCTTTGTGACAATTGTTTAAGGGTATGGGCCCTCATTTTACCCAATTTTGGGGTCCAGGTAGGCTGGGATTCTAACTGCGCCTGATCCAGAAAGCCCCGAGTAATTCGAATGAGGTCCGCTTTCTGAAAGGAACACTCCTCGCGACAGTTTAAGCTATGACCAACTAGAAGCTGGGGAGTTTCCACACGGTTTAGGGTTTAGGGTTTAGGGTTTAGGGGGAGTTCATGAAAGGGGTATATGAAGGGGCATATACGGGCCATAGGGGGTTATATAATGCGTATATAACCCTAAACCCTAAACCCTACCCTACATGGGCACTCCAATCCTGTAAAAGCCCGATATCTCGCAAGAGTTGAGGCTACCTAATCAGAGTAGGGCTTCGTAGCGATGACTAGTGACAAGAGCAACTATGCAGGCCTCTACATGAAGCTCGTGGCTTGACGGCTAAGAGCCCAAGTACCTGTAGCAGTGACCTTCTTCACTGAAAGCTATACTATAATCGATCTTAACAGGATCACGTATGCCCAGGTACAACGCTTTGGAAAAAACCTACACCCTACAAAAATTAGGGTTGGGGTTTAGGGTTTATTCGCGGTTTGAACTGCAAGCCGTCTAGCTTCGCCCACAGGATTTGCAACACGGAGTTTCCGGGTGAAACAACCCTGACTACGCCCTGACCTTCCCCCAAACTATCGTTTAGGGTTTAAAGTTTCCAAACTACCGTGGAACCCTGAAAGCCAGCCTTCTAAACAAGAAAATAAAGCCTTTATAAAGCCCGCTTGGAATTCCATATTGGGTTTTGGGGGTGGCAAAGCTTCAGGACTATAGCAGAGGACGGCCAAGATCATGTGCCCACATGCGGCTAGGGTCTAAACTCCGAGTATCCCCCCTAATAACCCCTCTAGTGCTCCCCTAAATGATCCCCTATATAACCCCCGTAATTTAAAGAGTTTAGACCATAGCTCGTATGTACGTGCGAATTGCATTCCCGCATGCATGAAGGGATGCATGGATGAGTGGATGCATGGATGGATGCATGGATGGATGGACGGACGGATGGATTACTTCAGTTACCTATGTATGTCTATACATATACACATATTCTTATTGTTATCATGACATTAGCATGAGTATTGTCACTTTTGATAGGTGTAAAATATACGCATGTGTATACCCACACCTCTGAAATGATCTGAAAGTTTCAACCAAAAAAACCATGACAACTCCTACATAGTCTGTATCTTATTCTGCCGTCTAAGCTTTGGGGAATTGCTAGTCTAGATCATTGGGGTGTCTGGATACAGGGAGGTTCTCCAAACAAAGCGTAGGATACTGGGGACATAATGAGGCCTTTGTGGAGTCCAAACTGGGCTCCTGCTGTTGGTAGGGTGTAGGGATTAGGCCCAAACGCCACTAGTCCGGACTGGACTCCCTTTTTCAGGCCTTCCAAATCGACTGCTTACACTCCCCCCAACTAACATGGAAACCCATATAGCCCCCTTTTAAAGGGACTGTAGTCTTCATATGGCCCTTTTTGGGTTTCCATGTTAGTTTCCGGGAGGGTACGTGTCTGTGTCTGCACAAGTGGAAGCTATAGGCGAGTGGGCGATTTTTGCTTTTCTTGAATTTGCAGTATCGGGCTGATGTCCCTAACCCATAAGCACTAGATCCTAAAACCTCAACCCTACAGCTCTACACCCTAAACCTAAACTCCATTCACATACCTTATAACTTATAACCCTAAAGAACCCTATATAGAGGAGATCTGATGCTTGGCTCCCCCCCAGGCAATCTAAACCCTAAACCCTAAACCTCTAAAGAATAGCCACCCTCATGGTCCTTTAGCTGCCCAGTGTTCTCCTTTGGATAGCCTGGCACGGTGGTATCCACGACGTGCACGGCCTGCGTTTACGGTTTAGGGTTTAGGGTTCAGGTAGATGGCCTAGGAATTAGTTAACTGGTGAGCAATTCCCCAAAAACCCCTTCAACCCCTACCTGGACCTCTAAAGTATGCAGAATTATAGCCTTTTGGGCTGTTTTTAGAGGTTTAGGGCTATTATTTTACCTACTTTTGGGGTTCAGGTAAAACTTAACCCTTCACAGCCCCGAGCCTTTTTTCTCCCAAATAAGTAGGATCTGGGAAGGTTTCGCGTCCAGGCTCCTAGAGTTTGGAGTCCAGGCTTGAGGGAGTCGTGGAACTTGGGACGCCTAATGTTATATATAGGGTTTAGGGTTCAGGGTTTAGGGTTTAGGGTAATGTATATGTATATATATATGAGAGCTACAGTCTAAACCCCTGACATCCCCCTTAATGATGAACCCTATAGTAGTCCGCTATGTAAGTAGTTTAGATAATGGCTCATACATAAAGAGGGCATGCAGCGACCTATTGAAGCAGAGCGACGAATACGATGCCAACGGAACCTTCAGGTATGTTCCTTGCAACCACGGTATACACACAACCCATTGTAAGCACCGACTGATGACCCCAGGTATCCCAAGTAGCCTAATTGCCAGGCCCCCTGACCCTCCAGGCACACCCTTACGCTGCGTAGATTCCCATTATTGGGCCTTTCTGAAGTTCGAACCGCAGCCCGCTAATATGGACCCTGAATACTTAATCTGGGTGTCTGTATATACCGGTTAAAAAACCCAAGCTCTGAAAGCCCAACTCATAAAGGCTCATAGTTCGGGTCGAAGTTCTTGTCCTTGCCGGTTGAGGGTTGAGGGTTCGGTATTGGAGAGCCTTTGCGAGTTCGAGGGTAGAGGCATGCCTTTTGGGGAGAAGGGAATACCAACTACCTCCCTGCCTGGACCCCCTCCTAAACCCTAAACCCCTAAAACCGTAAAGCGTCAAACCCTAAAAACCCTAAACCCCTAACACGCGAACACCTTAAACCCTAAAAACCCTCAACCCCTAAAACCCCAAAACCCTGAACCTCCAACCCCACATGTGGGGACTGCAATCTGAGTCCTGAAGCAGGGTCCTCAAAAATTCGTACCACACTGCTAGTCTGGCTCCTAGCAAAAATGCTATAGCGTTTGCTTTTTTTAGTATCCTTAGTATTGCTATTACTGCTATGAAGCTTATTACAATTACTACTACCATTATTGCTATGTCTCTTTCTACAATGGCATATTCTTAAACTTGAAGAGAATGACAACTATATGACGCAGTAGCGCAACCTTGTAGAAAGGCACCAGTGAACCCTCAAAAGCAGGTTGGATACGGAGCTCCGATGCGTTTGGAGTTTAGGGTTGGGCGCTTGGCGTTTAGGGGTTTAGGATTTAGATTTAGGGTTTCGGGTTTAGGGTCTAGGGTTTAGGATTTAGGGTTTGGCGTTTAAGGTTTAGGGTTTAGGAATTGGGGTTTGGGGTTTTTGGGGTTTCATCAAAGTTGTAGCGCAGTCAAGAGTTTAGGGTTTGGGGTTTGGGTCCTGGGGATATGCGGGGATGAGAATTATGGTGCTTTTCTGGGCTTTGAATCTACCCCGGTCCGTCTTGACACAAAAAAAACACAATTTTGTCAAACTCCAACCACTGGTTCTGTATCATTGGGGCGCTGAAAAGAACTATAACTTCGAATCCCTGACAGGATTGCAGTGAACTAAATGAAGATTGAATCAAGACCTTTGTTTGGTGTATGTTATATGCTGTGTGTTTCCCTACTTAATTGGAGGGTAAAGGAGACTCGGCAAGTACGAAATAATGGCTATAAGGATACCTGGCTCAAAGGGATATAGGCATACTTCTGTAGCCTTAGTAACCCTCCTAGTAGCCTGTGCTTGCACACTTTCATGCTAGAGTGCTTCGCGAGTCATGTCATTCAAGCAGGGATTCTCTTTTATACCTTTTCTGGCTACGTTCACTTCTCAAGTACAAAGTCCCGCAACGTCGACCAGGCCTATCCAAGTAAAGCCCTGGCATGGTAACTTTGTACGAAACTCCTTTCACGTGTGCAGTACTTTCCAGCTGCATACAATATGATCCCTCACCATAGAACCAAAACAACACCCCAAAGAAGCAAACCCTAAATCCTGAAACCCTAAAACCCTAAACCCTCAAGCCCTAAAACCTTCCGTACACTGGGAAGCCACCACATTGGCCTTGTTTGTGATCACGAGGTTAAGGAACGGAGCGTGGTGGGACGGGTTGGACACCTGTCTGAACTGATTTCAATGAGGACGGTTTTTAGGTACACTCAGTCAATCATCCGTCACATAATGTAGACTATAGTAGGCGTACTTGCTTTATCTAGCGAGTTAGGTGTCGTGGTATCCACTGTGCAAGCTGGATCTAGTGAAGAACATCTGCTTTGCCATGACAAAGTAGGATGTGCATCTTAAGCGCTAACTAAGGTAGGGCTTTTCTGAAGTTACCGTAACCCAAAGGCCCCACGTACATTTAACAAACATGTCTCGGGTCGCAAAGCGCCTATATAGGACCACAAGTGCATACTATGTTGGTACCTGACCTTGAGGTAAGGTTGAAAGAAGGGTAAGTGCTTTTACCTATGTCGTGAGCTACAATCAATAACTTCCCTGAAATTCATGGACATGGGTTCCTACGAAGTCACAAGAAGGACCCCCAATGTCCACCTTTACTAGTCCCATGATAAACCTAATCTTGACAGTATGCGGCCCCAGAGTCCCTCTAGAAGCGCATTAGCTGCCATTAGCTCCTCCGCTCACGGCTCCAACCCTCGAAGCTCCATCCTAATTCCCTAGACCATAAGGGCGGTTGTCAAAATGATTGTTCCTTTTTGGGTACCCTAAATATTAAGTGCCGTATTATTATAGGATCCAAAAAGGGACCATCATTTTGACAGCCACTCAGAAACCAAAAATCCTAAGCCGCTAAACCCTAACATCAGCACCCCTCAAGCCTACTCCAAAGCAATGCTTTTGGCACTGCAGGCCTGGAAAAGTTTGAGCAAAACGGTTACTTGCCAAAGGGTCTAGCGAAAGCAGGATTTAAGATTTAGGTGTTAGGGCTGCGTATAGGCATGTTCTAATCAAAATGGCGAGTGACATCAACCAGCGGTTCAGCCTACTCCAAAGCAAAAACCGCTAGAGGCTGTCAAGGTTGCAATAAGAAAGTCGAGCTTTTGGGTGTGCTCAGTTTATAGGGATAAGAGTTTGGGGAGGAGAGGGTTTAAGGTTTCGGGTTAGAGCTTCCGGACGAAAAGGGGTGCGGTTTTGAATCTACCCTAAGCCCTAAACTCTCTATGGCTCGAAGGGAGTCTCACAGAATAGAGGCATGATCCGGGACTCTAGAGCATGGACCCAGAGGATCCTCTAAGTATCTTTATACGGGATAGTACCCCCAACCAGACTACTGATTCCTAGTATAGAAGCCCTACATGCAAATTTAAGATCCTTCGAGGGGGTTCTATTGAGCTTATAACAAAACTGCAGCCGTTCTCTGTTCAGTCTCTTCAGGCTTCTAGGCCTCCTGAAATTCGTTTCTTGCGGGAAACCTAAAGCCCGAAGTCCTAGACCCTAAGCCCTACACCCTATACATCCTAGACTCCAGACTCGAAAATACTCGAAACCCTAAACCCTGAACACTATATAACCACATCTAACCCTTATATCCGCCCAAAAAAAGGACCCCCCAAAACCCCTAACCCAACAGTCCTTGCAAGCCTGCAGCCCCCAAAACGCTGCGAAGGTTCGATCCCTAAGCCTTCCCTGTTCTTACTCAGGGGGTTTAGGGCTTACCTGAACCCCCAAAGTAGGTAAACTAGTAGCCCAAAACACCTAAAAATGGTGTAAAAGGCTCTTATTCTACATACTTTTGGGTTCCAGGTAGGGTTCCGGGTTAGAGGTTTAGGGTTTGGGGATTCAGGGTTGAGGGTTTAAGGTATACGGGTTTGGGATTTAGGGTTTAGGGTTCAGGGTGTACAGTTCATGGTTTAGAGTTGGGGGTTTAGGGTTCAAGGCTTAGGGTTTAGAGTTCAGGATTTAGTGTCTAGGCTGTTGGGTTCAGGGTTTAGGGATAGGTTTCAGGCTTAGGGTTAAAGGTCGGAGGGCTCCCCCAAACCCTTCACCCGTCAGAACTACACAGAGAACATGTTGAAAGGGTTCAGGGTTTAGGGCCTGCCCTAGGAGTTCATATTAGAAATCCATCTGTTTGACGTTTAGCTTGTGCAATGACCCACTAGGGAAGCCCTTACTAGACCCTGGAACCGAAACCCTAAACCCTCTCTGAATCGAACACGCACTGCCTGCAGGCATCGTCCGTTGATCAACACCTGCGCAAATGGACCATAGTCTAAGCTCCTTCAAGGGGGTTTTATAGGGGATTATATAGGGCTATAGGGGATTACTATAGGGACTATTGTGAAGGGGTTTATGGTTTAGGACTTAGGGTCCGGGGTTTCGGATTGAGGGTTTAGGGTCTAAACTCCTTAAAGGGGGGTTTACACCAAAATCAAAGGGATTACTGTAGGGCTTATTGAAGAGGATAAAAGAAGCTTCAAACTGTAGCTCAGATGGGCTCAGACTTTACCTCTTTCAAGCTGGGTATACAGCCTATACCTAGTGCCAGGCTACTGTTGCCATTTTACTATTGTATACTGTTGATGGGCCCCAGTGAAAGCTCCTAAACTATTGTAATTCCGGGGACTTTAAGGACTGAAGGTGGTGCAAGATTCCCTCCCTAAACCCAACCCTAAACCCTAACGCCTAAACCCTAAATCCCAAACCGTAAACCCTAAACGCTGATTTCCTCCCTACACAGTAGGGATGTCCCACATCTCTGGCTAGGGCTCAGGGTTTAGAGCCCGGAGCAGAGGATTGTACGTATCAGGTCTCCAGGGTTTAGGGTTTGGGGTTGTGGCTTTGCGGTAAGGGTTTACAGGGTTTAGGCTTCAGGGTTTGGGGTGGGGTTTAGGGTCTAGGGCGTGCGAATATTATGGTACTAGATTCCTTGCGTACTGATGGTATAGGGTAACTTACCCTAAGGGTCCAAGGACCCAAATAATAGGGCTTTAGGTCCTAAATACCATTAACATTATAGTACTTGGGCCCTCACACCTCTTCATTTGGGTTCTTGGACCCTTAGGGTTGCATGATAATTCATTCAGGCCTAAACCCTAAACCCTAAAATTCATTCAGCCGCCTGTAGCTCGGCTTTGTGGCTCCAATCCTGATCCCTAAGCTCGCATAAACCCTAAACCCCCTACCTGGACGCCTTTAAAGTATGTAGAATTATAGCCTTTTTGCCTGTATTTAGGTCCCTAAGCCAGCAAAAACTCTAAACCCCTACCTGGCCCCCTTGAGGTATGTAGGATTATAGCCTTTTTGGCAGTATTTAGAGGTTTCGGGCCATTATTTTACATACTTTTGGGGGCTTAAGTAATCCTAAAACCCTAAACCTTAAGACCCTTAACCCCTAATCCTTGAAACCTAGCTCCCAAGAGAAGGACCCTGCAGAACCCTGAACTTAGCGGTCTTGCCTCCACACCCTAAACCCCAATAGGCCCTAAGCCCTAAGCGCTAGACCCCAAGTTCGAAACCGCAAGCCCTCAACCCTAAACCCTAAGCCCTGCAGCGCGCAATCCCTTTCCCTAAGGGTCCAAGGACCCAAATGTTAAGGCTTTAGGTCCAAGATACCATTCATATTAGTATTTGGGCCCTAAATCCCCATTATTTGGGCCCCTGGACCCTTAGGGTTTACCTCACACCCTAAACCCGAAACCGTAAACCCTAAGCCCCAATCCTTGAAGCCGCCACTTCGGGCCTCCACGTTGTAGGTGCCCAAGGCGCGTTCTGGCTGACCTTGTGCACTGGACCCAGTAAGTTCACGGTCTAGGGCTTAGGGTTTAGGGCTTAAGGGGGTTTAGGGTTGAGGGTTTAGGGTTTGGGTTAGGGGGCTCAGTAAGTATACTGATAGCACAAAAAACCAGACTATGACGGAGGCTTCCCACTTATGTGAGCCATTGTCTAAACTCGAGCATCCCCCTTAATAACCCCTATAATAGTCCCCTATATAATCCCTATAGAACCCCTTCAAGGAGTTTAGGCTATAGTACATGTAGCCGAAACCCTATACGGCCTACGTCCCCCTCACCCCACACAGCACTGTTAGACGTCAGGGCTGAAGAAACAGGGTTCAGCGCCTAGGTGCAAGGGTTGACATCTTCTGGGGATCAGGGTCTGGGGATTACCTGAACCCCCAATAATTGCCTTTTGGGCTATATTTAATGGTTTTGGGCTATAATCTTACCTACTTTTGGGGTTCAGGTAGGGTTTAGTATGTCTATAGGGTCTAGGGAACCCCAATCCTAGCTATAGCCTGCCAGAAGCCAAAGAACTACACAGAAAAGACTCCAACACAGGATGCTTCATTGACTCTTGGCTTAGCAAACTCAACATTATCGGTTGAACGGTTCAGGGTTAGAGGTTTAGGGTTTCGACTTTAGGGTTTCGAGTATGGGCTTGCCCTGGTCCTTAATCCGGAAAGTACCCAACCCTAAACCCTAAGCCCTAGGCCCTAAACCCTCAGCCCTAAACCTTAAGCCCTAAACCCTGAACCCTAAACCCTGAATCCTAAACGGGTAACCTGAACCCTTTACAGCAGCAAAGACCCAAAGATGGCCCGTCACTATGGGCAGCATCCCGAGCTGGCAAACGCGTGCCGGCACGATTTCTGAAATTGTACTACCTGGACCCCATAGTAGGTAGAATAACAGCCAAAAATCCCTGATAATAGCCCCAAAGGACATGATTCTACATATTTTGGGGGTTCAGGTAGGTAGAAATATTGTGAAACACTAGCGTTCTCTACCACAGTAAGAGGATGTAGGGTATAACTCGGTTACAACGTCAGTGTTTTTGCTTCTACCTATACCCCAAAAGTATGTAACATAATAGCCCTAAACCCTTAAAAACAGCCCCAAAGGCCATATTTCTACATACTTTAGGGGTCCAGGTAGTACTCATAGGAACCCCTATAGCTCGGTATGTCTGGTATATCCTAATTGCCTAAACCCCCCAAAGTATGTAAAATAATAGCCCTAAACCCCTAAAAGCAGCCCAGAGGGATAGAATTCTACATACTTTAGGGGTCCAGGTAAAGCCTAAATAAACCCCTAAACCCTAAACCCTAAACCCCTAAACCCTAAACTGAATTTAACCCATCCGTGGCTGAGCGCCAAGCCATCTTCTAACTTGACTTTCTGGGTGCCGAAAGCCTTCAGGACAGTCAGGCTGTTTAGGGTCTAGGGTTTAGGGTTTAGGGTTTAGGGTTCAGTCATAGGAAACTGTTTGGGGAAAGAAGTGCAATATCTCAGCGTTTAGGTTTTAAAGGGGGAGCTTCAAACGAAATTTGGCTTCTGACTGGAATACAATCATAAACTACGTAAGTATGTCTACTTTTTAGCGCTCTAGTGTCACGAACACCCTAGTTAGACCCAACAATGACCCAACAGTGGGACGTTTGCAAGAGCAGCAGACAGTTTGGGAAAATATCCACTGCACTGTTGCTGCAAAATGGCCGCGTAACAGGCACGCGGGCCATATCAATGCTTTTGTCGCACGACCACGAACGCATAACCAACCCTCAACCCTAAAACCTTAAACCCCTAAACGCCGAAACCCTAAACCTCTAAACCCCAAACCCTACGCGACGGAATTTTTGTGCAGCACGCTTTCTGCTTTGCATCATTTGCAGGACTGGTTCTTTGAAAGCATCTCGGCTTTCCCTGCCCAGAGCAAACATACCGTGTTGTACACCGTGCAGGTTCCTAGAAAGCACACAAGCAGTTGCACGGCCGCATATGTGTTGCGGCCCCCGAAATCTAGCATGAAGCGCGCAGCAACAGGTCCGATAAAACGGCTCACATTTACGCCGATCAAATTGTGAATTCGATACTTCTCGATGCCCCAAGCTGTTCCCTTCATCGCTGCACGCGTTGCCAGGCCTTGCGCAATGCCGTTCGAGACACTCGAAGACCCATAGATTATAGCATCTGCGAATAGCAATGCCCCTGCCCCGAAGAACTTCCAATCAAACAGCAAAATGACGCCGAGGAGAGCTGCTACAGTTGAGGCGAAGAAGACGTGGGATTCTGGCATCCACTTCCTGGCGATGAATAAGCTGGAGATTGCGGCAAGATCATGCTGGCACCTCCCACTACCATGAAAGACGCTCCGCAAAGCTCTGCTGACCAGCCATACGACACTTCAAGAAGCATCATTGTGGCCACCTCGATGGCTGAGATTGTCAAGGGCCTCTCGTAACTGTAGGCGATCATGTATTTTACAATGCCTTCGCGAGACTCTGATGGCAATTGCTCTGGCGCAAGCTCCAGGCCATCTTCCTGTGCTTGGGGACTTTCCTCAGCCGCACCCTCATCAGACTGACTTAGAATGGTGGGATAGAAGAGCGATGCCCCTGCCAGCCCCACAGCTGCAAGAACCACCAAGCCTATCATGGACCAGCTCATCATGCTGATGGGTGACACCTCTCGACCCTGACGAACCAGCAAGCTTAACCCAGCGAATGCAACAGGTCCAAGCACAAAGCCACCATTTCGGCCTGACTGCAAGCATGGGGATTCCGACTTCACGGGCTTCTGCCGGGAGGGAACTTCTTCATAACCCAAAGGGTCCATGTAGCTATATAGTATATACTTGGGCCCTAAAGTAGGTATATGGGAACCTCTTTGGGCCCCAAGTATATACCTTATACCTACATGGACCCTTTGGGTAAGGCTTTTTCAATACGAATCTAATACAACGCACAAGAGGGAAATGCATGTGCATTCCCACAACACATCCCGTTCTTCTGTCAAACCCGAGAGCTACATTGAGCTGCTGAATGGTGAGTAAACACGGTTATATAGGGATATAAGGAGAATTCCAAAGCAGTCAGCTACTTCATGGACATCTAAGTACAATCGAAACCTATATTCCTCAACCCTTCACCTATATACCCGTACAAAACCCCGTAGACCCCTAAAAAACCATGTCTTAGTGCAAGTATCTATTCCCAGTAAATACCTGAACCCCGTTATGTAGCATAATGGCCTTTCGGGCTAAATTTTGGTGTTTCGGGCTATTGTCTTACCCCCTTTTAAGGTTTAGGTATCTAGTTTCAAGAAGCCCCATCGCATTGTGTCATCATCTGCCAGAAGGTCTTCTCGCTGTCCGGCGTGATGATCTGCCACATGGTCATCCAAGACACCATGGGGATTGCTGCAAAAAACGACACCATACCTGCATGATCGGCTGGGTAAAGTCTCTGGGGTCTAAGGTTAAGGGTTCAGGGCTTAGACTAATACATGGGCCTCTTGCTAACGGGAGGGTTCAGCTACTATCAAACTGGAAGCTGTGCAGATGATCTGAGATGCCGTTCAGGACAAGGACCAGCCAAAACGTCCACTGCCGCGTAGGTAGACTCCAAGTTGCGGCTGTTTCCACCAAGACAGCAATCCCCAGGAGTAACAACAAACCTGGGCAGGATCTTAAGGTGGCATGTCAGGATGATACTTGCAACCCTAAACCCTAGACCCTGAACCCTAAACCCTACCTACACCCAAATCCCCCCCTGCAACAATGGTCTACGGAAAAGGCAGAGGCCTACTCTGACAACCATTTCATTTTGTAGGTATTGGACAGATTGGGCCCCCACCACTGATAGTGTCCACAAGAGGTAATGGTAGTTAGATTTTATATTCGGGTCCTTATATCTTCTTAGTATACCACTATTGGTGGCTGGGTGCCCAACCCAAGGTACTGGACAGAATGATGGCTGGCTGTTTGTTGTGCTTTACGAAGGAATGCCAACCTCTCTCTTCGAGCGAGCCAAGAGACAAAGCGAATTGCATGCCAGACCCAGCCTTCTGGCAAACTGCTGGTTCCAGTCGGCCTCACTTGTGAGCGGCTTGCCCACGACAAGTCCCACCACTGAGAATACCGTACCTCCGCTGAGGAAGACACCACTGGCAGTGGCCGATTGCCCCATCGCCAGCGAAAAATCCAGGGACACAGGAACCAGCAGCGCAACGTTCATGAACATAAGAACCCAAGACAACACAATTACAATTTGAAGGTGCACACTGTTCCTTCGCTCATGATTTGCGAGTAGAGGCTTGGCACCTGAAGCAACGTATGCCTCGTGTGCTGCAAGGAGAAAACAGAAACCGATGACTCCAAAATACACATGTGCATCGATGGGAACAATGAAGTCCGCGAAAGCCTCAACATTGATCGAATCAGTCAACGGCCCTGTCTCTCCCACCCTGGCTATATTGGAGTTTACGACGAAGGTTTTTTGGAGCCAGCCAAAGCCCCAACAAACATCATCTTCAGCGCATGCCTGAACCGTGTCTCGCAACATTGTGAACCCAGAGAGCCCAATATCCCTTAATTGAAGACTACACCTTATAAAGCATATTCGCCGAGGCATCCAGCCTCAGGGCGTTCAGATCCCTTTAAAAAACCCCCTCTACTCCCCCTTGCAAACAAGGCGGACCTGAGCCCCCCCCCCCCATGGTGGGTGGCCTAGTCCAGCCTGACCATCCCGCGTGAAATTTCGGCCTCGCCCAAGGTTCGAGGCTTTGGCGGTACGCGGCGGGCGCATTTTTCGTTCAAAATCA
>CAJNIZ010009048.1:0-10590 GCA_905231905.1 Symbiodinium pilosum
GAAACGAACCGAAACGAACCGTGGCCTTAATAAGGCCTAATAGGGTTCTAAATCTGCGGGGGTACCTTTTGGGGGGGTACTATTGCAATCCCTTACAGTGTCAAAGAGTGAGGGTTCTAGGAAGCAAGGTCTTCGGGTTTAGTACTGCGAAAGGGTTGAGGGTTGCGTTCGGGTCTAGTCTAGGTTTTACCTGGACCCCCCAAGGTACCCATAAAAGTAGCCCAAAAGGCTATTATTGTACATACTTTTGGGGTTCAGGTAGGGTCTTAGGGCGTTTAGCGGCTTAGGGTTCACGATTCGGCTATGGGCCGCACGGGGAATCTCACTTAACGGGGACCGCCTGACACCGTGCGCTTCATTTGCGCAAATCGACTAACCTTGACAAAGAGCTGCTTGGAAACCGAATATAGAATATGGAATTCAGATCCCCACTTACAGCCCTTAAACCCTTATACGCTATAATCCTTTCCCCCTAATTTTAAACGTCGTCTCCCCCTATAATGTATGTACTCTAACATGTATATAGCATTAGGTGGGGTATCTATCGTACGACCCGAACACTAGGGCGGGGTATAGAGTTATATGGAGCCCTACTGAAAATTGTTTAGAACCGTATGAAATTCGATGAAATCAAAATTGAATAAGGGACATTTTGAATTAGCACCTTATAACGGACTATGTCAAATCAGGGCCTGAGTAGGGACTATTACTATTCCAAATTAAGGCTGTATTCGGGATTACTTCGAATTAGGGCCTTATTCAGGACTATTTCAATTTAGGGCCTTATTAACGACTTTTCCAAATTCGGGCCTTATGAGTGACAATTCCAAATTAGGGCCTTTTTAGAGACTATTTCAAAGTAGGGCCGTTCCAAATTAGGGCCTTTGGAATCTGTTCCTGAAATTATTCTATATACAGTCCTTCATAGCAACCAAACAATCAAAGTCTAAGAAGTCAGGGAGATCCCTAATCCTTAAGAACTGTGCTAAAATTACCCTGAACCCTAAACCCAAAAAAAAACTAAACCCTAATTCAGACTATCCGAGCTGCAATTAACTTCAGTCTTGGCACTTTAACAAAAGTCGTGGGGGCAGATTTCAGATTTTGAAATTTTGGCGAACCCGTATTTAATATAGGGGTGGTGTTAAAAAAATAGGGGGAAAGGAGTTTTCTATTTACCTACTTCGGCGTCCTGGCTGCAAAGAAATTCACACTGAGGCACTAAACTTCCCTTAAATCAAAACACCTAAACCCCTAAAACCCTAAACCCCTATATAAGTAATGAATCTCCATGTCAGGATTCTGTAGGGGGCATCAGAAACTTCCATATCGACATGTCCAAGGCTCTTTGAATACGCTTCGGACAGCGCCGAGCCCAACAAAACGACAATATCCTGAGCTTGAGGACGCATGAGCTATAGTCTAAACTGCTAGTATCCCCGGTAATAAGCCCTATAGATCCTTATAGTAGTCCCATCCCCCTTTAAGGAGTTTAGATTATAGCTCATGTGACCTATGATCTGCCCTGCCGTTGCTGACATAATCTAATCAAATCCATGCGGCTCGTAGCGCGCTGAAGGGGCAGGAGGCAAAGAAAGAGGAGGACAAGCAAGTGCAGGAGGAGGACAAAGTACGGAGCAGGGAGGAGAAGGCGAGATTCGGCGAGATGTGCGGTAATTTCATTCTAGTTCATGAAGGTGCAAGAGAATACACTCCCAGAAACTAACATGGAAACCCCAAAAAAGCCCTATAAAACTGCAATCCTTCTAAAAGGGGACTATATGGGTTTCCATGTTAGTTTGGGGGAGTGTAGGCCATGAGCCGGACGTATGATGTCAGTGAATACTGGCCCCACTTCAAACTATGAGCCATCGTTCAGCATGCTCCTGAGATGCAACCCTCTTCATGTACCGAAATTCAGACACCTGCCTGCGCAGGAAGAAATCCAAACCCTAAACCCTAACCCAGATCCGTCATGAATAAACCCCCTCCGCTTAATAGGGATTATTATAGGGATCCTAATATTAAGGCCTATTAAGGCCCTTCAAAGGAGGTGTTTATTCATCGGGGGTCTACATTAAATCGTTTCCGCCTGAACATGAAGGCCTGCACTGAATTCAGCAAGCCCATTCCTTAGGTTCACCCCCTAAACCCTAAACCTTACATCCTAAACCCTTCAACTGGACATCCGAACCTAAACCCTAGACGCAAATGCCAACAGCCAGCGCTTGAACTCCCAAAACTTCAACAAACAGTGGAGACATGAGCTTTCTGAATTCCCAACCACCCGCCCCAATATAGTACCTCCCCCTAGGTTGTCCGTTGGGGTTTAAGCCTTTATTAGTGTTGAGGGTTTAGGGTTTAGGGTTGCCCTTAGATAACTTTATTGTAGGCCGAACCTGGTGGGGGGTAGGAGGGAAACCCGTGAAGAATTCATTTAAAGCCAGACTAGAGGAAATGTGGAAACACGGACTTCTTCATAGCCTTGAAGTCCGGACGTGGCACCAGAAAGGATCTACTGTGCAGGATGCGCTACTGTTAGAATTTACCAAGGCTCGGGGACCTAAACCCTAAACCCTTAGTGGGATCCCAAACCTCAGCCTCTCAAACCCGATTCTTCCCAGAAAGCCCATAGTGGTCTTGGGAACCTTCTGGTACAGTCTCATTAGGGTCCCAATAGAGAATCTCGAGGCCTAATAGCCCATACTGGGCGACGCAACTTGTGGCAAGCGTTTCCGTTTCTTCGAAGGTTCTACCACTCGTAGCCCTCAGTCGTACCCCGCGAAGCTTAAACATGAACCTACGGGCAACAGCCTATCACCACAATAGTCGGTCATGGGTTCTATTCAGGGTACGCGGTTACTAGAATTAAGATCTTGGGTGGGCTGTTACTATGGCCCCACTAGATCCCTAAACACATTGGCCTGGGCCCTAAATGTACACCTGATTACACCCTCTAGAGTCCTGGCTGAATTCTAGCATCCATAAGAAGATTCCGTATGATGGTCATTCTAGTATACCATACCTCTAAACTCCAAAATCTCATCCTCACCCCTCCAGGCCATAAACCCCACATTTATTCCCTCAAAGCCTAAGCCCCTAGACCCTACACCCAAATCCCCTAAACCCTAACCCCAACCCTAAACCCTAAACCCTAACCCAAAACCCAAAACCCTAAACCCAAATCCCCTAAACCCTAAACCCTAGACCCTAAACCCAAGTCTTATTCCCTCAAAGCCTGAGCCCCCAAACCCTAAACCCTAAACCGGCAGGTCACCGGCACCAAAATGAGGATGTCCACGAAGAGCCAGGAGGTCACATAACTGAGGGTTTCGCGTTTGGAGTTTAAGGTTCGGAGTTTGGGTTTAGGATAAAAGTCCCACTTGAGTCATAGGCTTGGGGCTTAGGGGTGGGTGAGTCTTGCTTCAAGGTGGGGCGGTGGTCTGTAGCTTTTCAGTTAAGGTTTGGGGCCTAAGGTTGGCCCTAAACCCTAAACCCTGATTTAAGGGTTTACAATATAGAGTCTAGGGGTGGGGATGGGAGTTAAGATTCTGTCGCGTACATATCAGGTCTAAGGATATACGGTTTTGCGGCGTTAGGCTTAACTTCGGTGAGCAGCAAGAGGCCCTTAACAACCCTGAAGTCTGAATCCTAAACGAATGAACCTCTAAACCTTAAACCCTAAACCCTAAACCCTAAATTCAAAATCTCGAGTGAAACCCTGCCTCATCCTAACATGGGACCTATGGTAACGTAGGATCCAACATGCTGAGGGTTTAAGGTTTTAGGGTGTAGGGTTTAGGGTTTAGGGACCCCCCTTTAGAGTAAGAATCCGTATCCCTTAGTTTCCCCAATGTAGTAATGGATTCATTTTCGGGGGCTTCCTTTTTGGGAATCCTTTAAGGGGTCTGGGAAGCTACATGTCTGCTACGCTGAGAATCCCGCATTTCCACCATTTTACCTCAGGGCTCTTGGCCTTCAACCCCCCCCATAAAGGGTCCTTAGTTCAAGCGTTCCCCTATTTACCCTCTTCTTTACTACCCCCCCTAGGTTCCCCTTTAAACGAAACGGTTTAGGGGCTATTTAAGTACAGTTAAATCAAATTAAGGCTAATCAAGGGGAACCTAGGGGGTAGTGTGGCGGGAGGGTGAGGGGGGTTGGGGAAGGCATGACTAGTAGTTCCCTTGTACATCCGCAACGTAATCCCTGCAGTGCCTTCGCCCAATCCCAGCTAAGTTTGAGAAAGGAAAGCGACCCGCTCCTAAGAGCTGTGATGAATCCGTAAACCCTAAACCCTGAGGCCTAAATTCCTTAACCCTTAACCCTCATCTGTCAAAACGGCCGACTGCTCGTAGGAACCACTGCTTCCTGACGCCTTTGTGGCAGCTGCCCTCGAAGACATGTGTGACATTACATGGCGGGCAGGAGGGGCGTGTTGGCTGTTAGGGCAACGGGAGTAGTGCTGTGTACCTTAGGAGGACCCCGGGCTTGGGTTAATCCCTTGACAACTAGACCTTAGGAGGAGCCCCCCACCCTGTAATAGTGGTATACTAGCAATGTAAGAGGACCCTGATTTAATCCTTATTGTCCCTTATAATCACTATTACTGTGGGGGTCCACCCAACATGTACCCAGGGTCCTGCAAGACCATGTCCATCAACCATGAAAACCGCAGATTCAAGAGCGAAAAAAACAAATCTCACCACGCAGCGAGTGCTTATGCTGTGCCTATGCGGAGGTTTCCCAAAATTAGGGGTACCTTTTTGGCGGTCCCGATAATAATAGAGGTTATAGTATTTGAGGATCTATATTGGGGTCCCCCCTATTTTGGGAAACTGCCATGTACCCTAAAGCCTTAAGCCTATACACTCAACCCTAAAACCTAAACCCGAAAACCTAAACCCCAAGGCTTTCTCAAAATGCCAGCTTATCCCAAACGAGTTGCGAGCGCGCAATGTCCCAGGGATGAGTGTAGAGTCCTGATGCTGCAGGTTGTAGAAGAACTTAGGATAAATCCTGCACCCACCGATTAAGAGTCTATGGGTTTAGGGTTTAGGGTTTAGGGGTACCCCCCTAAACCCTAAACCCCAAACCCTAAACCCTAAACCCTAAACCCACTAACAGTCTATGGGTTTAGGGCTTAGGGGTCATCTTAGGAGCTATATATTTATAATATGTATTACAAATATTCTCGAACTGTTAACGGGTGGGGCAGTATGTACCCAAAGTTTAGGCCACAGGGTGACGGGACCCTCCTACACCAAAAGCCATACAGGAACTGCCATGGGGGTTTATTACCATTACTTAGGGTTTGTGGGGGTCATTTGGGTTTTAAACTTCCGAAATTTTAAAATTGTAAAATTAAGGAAATTGAGGACCCTAAGTAATGGTAAGTTTATATGGGCTTGAGGGTTTAGGGTTTAGGTTTTAAGGGGTGTATATCATGAAACATTACCGACGTCTGTCTCTTGCCCTTGACCCTTAACCCTAGGCCCGAAACGCTAAACCTTAAACCCTGTACCCTAAACCCTGCAATCCTAAACACTGAGCAGTGCCTGGTGTCCTTAGAGCTCAGGGTTTACCATCAGCCGTCAGCGCATCAAAATTGAGATGGGACGGGTGCAGAGTTAAGCGTTTTAGGGCTTAGGGTTGAGGGTTGTACTCATGAGTGGAGAATCGCATAGACTTGCAATCCTCTAAAAAATCCTAGAACCCGACAGAAGGTTTAGGATAAGTAACAAACCACGGTTCATTTCAAACCCTGGCCCTAAACCCTAAACCCAAATCCGGATCCATGACTAGGTCGGGTGCAGCAAAGGATACTCTTCGTAAGCGGAGTTTCCATGAGCGAGGTTTAGGGCAGTTTAGGGTTTAGGGCTCATGGATTCAGAACACCGCTAAACCCCTAAGTGCTAAGCCCCCGATCCGTACCCTAACCCTAAACTTGAACCCTCAATCCTCAACCCTCACCGGTCAAGCCTTGAATAAATAACAGCAATAATACTGAGAATACTAAAAATAACACAAGTAAACAATATTAACAGTAGCTATAAGTTAGGTGGACCCCCCACCCAGTAATAGTGACTATAAGGGATAATAGGGATTGTATCAGGGTCCTCTTATATTCCTATACCAGTATTACAGGGTGGGGGGTCCTCCTAAGCTATAAGTAAGCAGCGAAAGGTTACAACAAAAACAACGCACGCGGTCAAGTGAAGCTCAAGAGTCGCACAAAAACTCCGGACATGCACCGTATGCAGTTTCCACGAACCCTGCATTCTGAACTCTAAGCCCCTGGGTTTAGGGTTTAGAGTTTAGGGTTTCTGAGCCCTAACTCTAAACCTATTACTTGGGTCTTTAGACCCTTAGAGTAAGCCCTTGAACCCTGAACCCCTAAACCCTGAATCCGAAACCTCGAACCGTTAACCCTGCATCCCAAACCCCCATTCAACTCGAAGCTGCGGTTGTTGACATACACGGCCGTCATGAAAGTGGCGGGTATGTCCAACAGCCAGTAGAGGGTAACCAGCATCTGCCTTAGGTATTATTTAGGGTTTAGGGTTTATGGGGCTCATAGGGTTTGTAATGTTTATAGATAGAGTTTGGGGACTATAGGGCTTATAGGCTTTGTAGTGTTTATAGAGGTTAGGGATTATAAGGATTATAGGGTTACTAGTGTTTAAAGAGTTTAGGGCTCAGGGATTCAGATTGGGCTTTTAGATTGAGGGTTTGGGGCTTAGGGAGTCGTAATCAGGGATAACCTTGGTAGAGAAGTTACTGGACTGGGGTGTTTAGGAGCTTAGGGTTTAGGGTTTAAGGTTGAAATTAAGTAAGCTCCGATCCCTGCACAACCCCTACGTATCATTAGGTAAGCATAATATTAAGGGTATATAGTGCGTAGTATGGCTCCTTTGCACTGGAAACTTGGCTTAAGCTCCTTGACAGCAAGCGCGCCTCAAAAACACCCTGGCATCCACTCTACAACAACTTTTGGGGTAGCGGGGTTTAGATTTAAGGTTGAGGGCTTGAGGGTCGAGGTTAAGGGTTCTAGTTACGGAGAACACAGTGCCTGCAGCAAGCTGGGCCAGTGTTGTAGGAATCACCACCAGTCAATCTGGAAGCGCCCCGCAGCAGAGTAACTGAAGGCCCCTAAACCTTAAACCCTGTTCCCCTAAACCCACATCCTGAACCCTTAACCCCAAATCCCTTGTGGCAGAAGCCCCCTGAAGCCCACACGGATGCTTCCTAGCAAAACTCATATCTCACCCGGAAGCTCAATACCCCATTGCTTGAATCATTTTAGTTTTCAGGGTTTACGGTATATTGGAGACCCCAACATAAGTTTAAGGTATCTTCCTCAATTGCAGGGTCTCTGAGGAGTAACCTAATAGCAGACCCTACAAAACTTTGAGACCCTATGTCAAGAAACACCTCCCAAGGTTCCCAAAGAGTACTCTCCTGTGCAAAGCCCCTTTCTGAGATTCCTGGCCCCAAAAAAGGGTTTGGGGTTTAGGGTTTAGGGTTTAGGGTTTGGGGTTTGGGGTTTAGGGTTTAGGGTTTGGGGTTTGGGGTTTAGGGTTACCCGAGAAACTGAAAAGGTTATCCACTCGGCTGCCAAGATATTAACATGTCATTTCGCAACCCGGGGCTTAAGCCGCCAGGATTCGAGGATATTTCCCGGGTTTAAGGTTCTTCTTCTTGAAAACCCGGAACCTATCCCCAAACCCTAAACACTAAACCCGAGTACGCTAAGCATTTTGTGCGATTTCATAACATAAGCTGGGCTACTGGAATGACTCAAGGTTAGCTACTTGGCTTGAGGGGTTTAGGGTAGTTGTGGAGCACCCTTCGGTTCTCCCTACAAGTATATAATCTGAATGCTTTTGGTATCTACAGCCAGATAAAAACCCTAAGGGGTCAAGTGCCCAAATATTGGGTTGTAGAATTGGCAACCGCATATTTGGGCACCCGAACTCTCAGGGTTCTTTTTTGGCTGGCTAAATCCTAAACCCTGAACCTCCATCCAAGTCCCCTTAACCCTAAACCCTAAACCCTAAACCCTGAACCCCCCATCCAAGTCCAAACGGCTAAGGAAACCCTGGGATAAAGGGGATGAGTTGCTGGAAATCATGCCGTTTAGGGATTCGGGTTTAAGGATTTTTTTTTTGAGCGCCTCTTTTGCTCTCTGCAGAACAAAGGGTCCCTTAGGCCCAGGCGAAAGGATTAGGGTTTAGGGATTCGGGTTTAGGGATGAGGGTTTGACAATCAGGCAGATGCTTGACCTGACCTAAAATCCGCAAAGAGCGGCAGAAATCAAATGGGGCTCTCCAAAACATGGGGGGGTCCCTTATTGGGGGTCCCACTGATGAGGATGATGGGATATTCCTGTCCATATTGCCCCCCGCCCCATTTTATTTTGGAAAGTGCCATGGCATACACGCAAAATCCTTACAGCCTCCTCACCAGGACAGTCACTAGGAAGGACCCCAGCTATGTGTAGGGATGGCTTCTTCTTAAGAGACGCCGTCCATAGTTTCCCCAGCAGACTGAGTAGGGGAAGACATGGGTGCATCAGGAGGTGCTGCACATGAAGTAAGTTTCGGTGACGCAGACATCTTCTCACGCGCCTTCCTGCGCTTCTGCACAAAAGCGCTCGCATAAGCGAGCCGCCAGGGTCGTGGCCGCCACATCCCACATTGACGGCATCTCAGAAACTTGATGATAAGTTGTCCGGTGTGGGTTAGTGTGCTCTTAGCATAGCCACCAAGAAGAATTGTCGAGGCTCCGGTACAACACAAGTAATAATCGAATCCCATCAACGGATGTCTGGGTTTAGCGTAGAACGTGAACTGACCGAATGAGCTTAGGCGCCCTTGGTCCCCGAATGGATGACTGTCTCCTCTTCACGTCCCGGCGAGGAGATACTTAAGCAAAGCAAAGTCCACCCAATTTTAGGCGCCTATTCAGGACGCGGGGAAAGTTGAATGAAATGCAGGGGTGTGCATGGCATCTACGTTCCCTCGATCATCTACAGCACATACGATTCTCTCAAACTACTGTGTCTGTTCTGCGTTCCTAGATCTAGGACACCAGCTTTTTGCCATTTATGTAAGTGGACCTAAGCCCAATCCTACACCCTACAAACTAGTCCAAATCCAAACCCGCATGGGATCCTTTGAGAATCAGCGACATGGCTAATGCGGGAAGAAGTTACATCAGAAAAAGGACGTACTCGGCCTGCGCCTCGTAGTAGAACCTAGATACGGCTGCGGAATCAGAGGGAGTTTGTAAGTAGGTTAGTAATAATCAGGATAACTGGCATTACTATATAATTATATATGTATATATGTATGTGTATATGTGTGGCTTATGGGGGTTGCAGGTATACTTACTGTGTTGCTAAACCCTGAACCCTAAACTTTAAGCACTAAACCCTATAGACTCTAAACCTAAAGCCTTAACCCTTAACATAAACTCTCAGCTTAAACCCAAGTCCCGTGGACCCTACAAGTATTCGGTTTGGGTTTATTGCTTGGGTGTAAACCTTCCAGTTGGTCTGGGGCTTCGGGCTTAGGGCTTAGGGGTTATTAAGGTTTATTGCTTAGGGATTCGGGCTTAGGGTTTAGGGCTCAAGCTTTAGGGCTTGGGGATAAGGGCTTAGGGTGTAGGGCTTAGGGAGTAGGGTTTAGGGTTAAGGGTAGAGGGCTTGGGGATTAGGGTTTAGGGCTTATAGCAGGATTTAGGTTTATAGGGCTTGGGGTTCAGTACCTCCTGCGCAAAGAATGCTGGAGCAATTCGTGACAACAAGTTGTAGCCGAAGATATCTGGATCCTAAGAGCTCGTATAGAGAACCAAGGGTTTAGGGTTTAGGGTTTAGGGTGAACCCTACAGTTACCAAACAAAGACTGTAGACAAAAGTTGGGCCAAGGCGTCATTTAGAATTCAACGTTCGCAGGACTGCACACATACACACTACACTCCCGGAAGCTAGCATGGAAACCTCAAAAGGGCCCTATAAAGTCTACAGTCCTTATAAAAGGGGACTATATAAGTTTCCATGTTAGTTTGGGGGAGTGTAGCTTTGTTCGCCTAGAAAGCCAGAGCCCTAAATAGTAGTTTCCATTCTATTTTCCATTATCCCAATGTAACCCCAATATAACCCCAGTATTACCCTAAACACCAATTGATTGAGAACAGCACGTCCGGAACACTACGGTTGATGCTCAAAACTGGAGCTCCGCCCCTGAAGCGGGGGTTCCTTTGGCGCTAGACGCCCTAAACCCGAAGTCCAAAACCGTACGTGGAAGGTCAGGGGGACTTACTAGCGACCCCCAAGGGTACATATAGGGTATATAGTCTTAATACCTCAGGTATATAAGGATACCAGGGTTAAGGGCGCCTGCAAAACGCCCGTGGTTTCAACCTTGGATTATGAGTATACTGGCTAATTACTGAATCTTTCTAAGGCTTCTCGTAGATGCCATGCAATCCACTCCCTTAAAAAGTAAACAGCCTCCCACCCTGAAATATTTGGGAATGCAGCTCGCAAGCTAGGTTCGGGTTTAGGGTTTAGGGACTCAAAAGACACAG
>CAJNIZ010009049.1:0-13865 GCA_905231905.1 Symbiodinium pilosum
AAATTGTGAACTCCTTCTGCACCCATGGCTTCTGCTGATTGGAGTGCTCCAAGCGCAGACGATCCACAACATCAGAATTCCAAAGAAACAACTCACGAAATGTGGTTGGCCCATCCGGAATGTCTTCCACGCCTAAGCTTGCACATCCTTTCGGCTTCCCAACCACAGGAAGAGTTGGGGCGGCGTCTTGAGATTCATCGAAGTCCTCAATGTCAGGGACCCCTCTGGGTCTTCTGCAAGTCTTTGACGGTCAACATCTTGGCTAACGCCCAAGCCTCCATCGCTTGAGCATTTTTCCTGCATCATCGTTGTTTACTGAGAACCTTTTAAGGCTTCGCTCGTCCACGGCTTGTGTTGCTACACCTTCTCGACCTAGAGAATCTAAGTAGGGAACGCCAGGTGGGGCTAGCGCACGAAGTCCTTCGGCTGCGGTATGGTCGCCTGTGCCGGGAGCAGAGGAGGATTGGCTTCTGTTGACAGGGGTTAGTGTCAAACCAAGAAACCTGCTCTCAGACGAAGCATCCCATCCTTTTGGTCCGAGGAAAACGGCGCTCGCGTTGCACGCGAGGCCCCGGAGTTCAGGTTTGGTTTAGTTTGCTTAGCGGAGCCTGGGCCGCGGTCCCAGGCACGTGTGTTCCTTGTCCGATACCTGTATACCCTGTCTTGTTCTGCTCGTGTTTGTTGGGTTAGGTGGTTTAGGTAATAGATACTCCGGGCCCCCATGGCTGGACTGAGCCTAAGTAGTTCGAAAGAGCTTTCCCTACTTGCATCTGTGGGCAACGTACAACACCACTAAACTTCAGCGTGCCGCTGTTCTACATGAGAAAACCCTTCGTCCACCTTGGCAATCTCGTAAGGGTCTTCTTCCAGCTACAGGGTCCGACGGTAAAGGGTCAAAGGGGGTCAGGGCTACTTACCTTACAGGGATCGAGGATGATGAAGAACACGAGGAGCTCCCCCATGAAGACGATGAGGGCATCCCCGAAGAAGAAGCCGCAGAGATTCATGAGGCCTATGTAGCTCAGGAAACCGCTAAGGCTAGGTTCCGTGAAGTGGCTAAAGCTCGTGGAGTAGATCCTGCTTTGTTACGTGACCCTAAGAAGACCTCCCTCGATGACACCCTGAAAACCACGGTGGAACAACGTCTCCAAGCTGCAAAAGCGCGATCCTATTGTGCCGGGCACTGGCATAAAGATCCCGAACGCCGCCTGAACCAGAATAAGTCCAACACTGACTCTGCTGCCCAAGGACACACAATCCGGCCAAGGCTGAAGACTCTGGGGTTGTCCATGTGGCTTATGAGGTTGGTTTCTCCGGGGGTGAGAAGTTGCTAGCCATTACCGATACCGCGTGCTCCAAATCGGTCGCAGGGCAGTCTTGGCTCCAGCGCTATGTGAAAGTTGCGAAGGAGGCTGGGGTTCAAGTTCAGTTCACCAACTCCCAAGATGACTTCCGTTTCGGGGCTTCTTCCAGACTCTTCAGGGCCACGTTCACTGCCACAATCCTCATTCAGATTGAGAACAAGAGCTTCCTGCTACGGCTGTCTTCAAACACCTCAATATCAAGGATTACCATCTCCTCACAACGGACACCGGCCACCCCGTTATCCCGGTTGACCCTAGTCACCATGCAGGTGTAGTGTTCCCGTCGCCCCAAGAGTGGGCGAACCTTCCTTCAGTGCACTCGCAATACGTTGTGCACATGACTTCTAGCGTTCCTGCCACTAGTACATGTGCAACAGTTGGCGGCTCTAGAACAAATGAATGCAAACACGGACTTGAAGGACCCCCCTATGGGAATGAGCAGCACGACACGGCTTCTGGGAGCACCAATCAGCCCGACCTTGACACGCATGAAGAACGTCCAGCAACTGTCCAAATCAGAGCCTGCCGCCCAAGGTATCATCGATAAAGATGGTGGAAACCGGATCTTCTACCCCAAGAAGCTCCATGCCTTCGTAAACAACATCTTGACGATGCCCATGATGAACAGCGCCGTGTTTGCAAGATGGTGGACTCAGACTCCTACTTCTAAGGATTTTTGGATTGAGACTGCAACATCCTTTGTGCGCGCGCATGTGGTTCCACGAAAAGGGTTCTTTGTGCCGTCCAATTGGCAGACATCTTTGAGCCACACTAAGCACAAACTCCTACAAGCCATTGGATGTCTCAGATCCACAGAAGAAGGAGTCGTTTGCAATATTTTGCATGCGCTTCAGCCGGTGCATGACACATGGTGCTATGGGTAAGTCGTACCATTTTCGCTCGAGCGCCACGTGTTGAGACCCTTCTGATATCCCTTGCACACCGTCAGAGTCACCACACCTGGAGCACCGGCGAGATCTGCCAGGTGGTCATGGAGAAGAAGGCGCTGCTGGAAGGGCAAATCCCCAAAAGCATGGCATCCATGAAGCTGGGCGAGCTCATCAATGCTTGCCAGAATGCGGGGATAACCCTACCATCCAAGCCAACGCGGGCAGCTCCAACTACTCCTTCGAGAGACGTTGTCCGGCCGGGCAAGGCGGTGGTATCCTTCCAGAGACACAGAGGGAAACTCTTCTCGGAGGTTCCGGAAAGTTACCTTCGCTGGCGAATGAAGGAGACGGACGCGAACGGGGAGAACAGCTCCCTGGACCTCGCTCGCCTCGCGAACTATGCCAGGGATCGTTTCAAGGAGGCAGAGACTGCGCCGCAGTCCCCTATGATCCCTCCAATGAAGGGATACGTCCTCTCCAAGAACAACCCCAAGGAGAATGCTAAAGGGAGTCCAAACAGGACAGCGCCGCCAACGACAACATCGGCGCCGAAGAAGAGGGGCGAGTCAGACAAAGGGTCGGAGGCTTGCATGGAGCAGGATGTGCCACCCGAGGCGAAGGAGGAGATCGAGGAGCTCATGACACGTTTGGCGTGCCTGAGGGACAAGTACAATGTCTAGAGCCTGACCCCGAGGTTGATGTCGACATTGATCCTGAAGATGAGTACCTTGAAGCTGGTCTTGAAGCCATGGTTGTTTCTCCTTCTCAGTATGAACCGCCAGGAGAATCCCCTGATTGAGAAATTTTCCATGATTGCTGTGAAACTCTTCCTGAGGACAATGGGTTTGAGGGTTTGTCTGTAGAGCACTTTGCTAAGAAGAAGAAGCGCGACAAAGACTTCAGCTTTGCCACCGCTGAGAAAATAGTCCGCTATGTTTGCATCAAGTGTCGTAGCCGGCGCAAACGACAGATCTCCAATGGTACAGCCGGTGTAGCGCTCGGAGCATATTCGCATGGACCCTTTCATGGAGTAATCCGACAGACCTACACATACTTCTACACCGCCCAGTACTTGAATGCCTTCGTGCGATTCCATGGTGCCAAGGGTCAGTTAGGGTACAACTGCCACATCGGAGCACATCGCGATGTCCGTAACTGGGTTGGGTCCATTAATTGGAGTATATCTTTTGGGGGTTATGCCCGGGGACGTCTATGGCTTGAACACCTTGGCTCTGAGGATGAGGCGGTGAGCGAGGGCAACAAGGTGATCCTCTCTGACGAGTCCGAGGCCATGGGTACTTTGGTGAGCAGTGAACACGCAGCCAGTTTCGACCCCAAAAAGAAACACGCTGCCGAAGCTTGGGAAGGTACCCGCAATGACCGCAATGTGGTGACAGCCTATACTGCTCGAGGAGTTCCCGAACTTTCAAGGCCTGAACGTGATGCGCTTTGGAGTTGTGGGTTCCCGATCGGGAAAGAAAGCTCAAATCTTGCAACGACGGATTTCAAGGCTCCAAAGAACTACAGGCCCAAGAAGAGCATATGGAAGAGTGCACAGAAGGCCAGCGCGTTGTTCACACTTGGATTGGCTGCAGCAACCTCATACCTCTCCGAAAACATGCCCCAAGGACATGCCCCTGGACAAGCGACCATCTTCGAAGTGGGTGGGTATGAGAGGACTTGCTTGCTCGCTGAGAATGGCAGCTCGGTAGTTGAGCCCATGTCTTGGGAGGACTTCCTGGCTGAGGACATTACCTTGAAGGCTCAGGAGACCATTAGCGTGGTCAAACCACATGTTGTTTGGGTTCAGGGCTATGGCAAAGGCGTGGATGCAGTATCCCGTATCCTCCGTATCGCTAGGCATCAGCTTGATTGTGGTGGAACATTCGTGTATCAGGACTCTCCAAAGATGCTATATGGGCTACACCTCGTTTCCACCCCACACCCTCCAGCTAGAAGATGGGGCTCAGGTTCTACGTGTTGGCGCCAGAGTGGCTCTCCCCGAAGAGCCGGAAGAGGTCCTTGTAGCAGAGCATGAACAGCGTGCGTGCGGCCGGATGTGAGATTCAGTTCAGTGAGAATACTCCAAAACACATTCAGAGCGCCCTTGCCCGCATGCACCAGAATTTGGGGTATCCGAAAGCGCATGACATGGTGCGTCATCTTCGCCTGGCAGGTGCTGATGAGAACATCCTTCGTGCCTGCAAGGGCATGCGATGTCAAGTTTGCGCCCGAAATCAACATACGGGAACGCCGAGGCCAGCCACTTTGCCTTCGCTTCTTTACATGAACGAGCTGGTTAGCATTGACGTGTTCCATGTGTTTGATTCTGAGCGAGTGCGTCATGAGCTCTTGAGTGTCATAGATCACGCTACCACTTTTCACTTGGCGTGCAAGATAGATGGGCACTAATCAGAGGCTTTTGCCAAAAGCTTCTCACCGCTGTGGGGAAGGGTGTTCGGAGCTCCGGGCACGATTTCGGCTGATTTGGAAACAGGCCTCCAAGCCGGCCTGGCTACATATGCTGAGTTCCACGGCTGCAGGCTCAGATCGGCTGCAGGACAAGCGCACTGGCAGCAGGGCGTAATAGAGAGACACGGCTTGTGGTATCAGGAGAACATCCATTTAGTCATTGAGTTGGTGAATAGTGCGAAGAATGAACTTCGCCGTCGACACGGCTTTTCGCCGAGTCAAGCAGTGTTCGGACGAGATCCAAAAGCCCCTGAGGAGCTGTTATCCGGCAACGATGAAGAGCGATTCATCGAACTCCTATCCAACGATAGGCGCCCGCAACGTGAGGTCAGTCTTCGCACCGCGGCACGTATGGCATTTGTTGGAACTCAGCTTAGCTCCAAACTTCGTAGAAGATGGTCTGCTTTTATCGCATTGAGAAGGAGGACGTTGGGGACGATGGAGATGGCCGACATCCGACGAGGACTTCCAGTTCGACCTCATCCCTGGAGACTTGGATGCAGACGGTTCTGTTCGTGAGGGTGATGGGGCGCGCCGTTCCCTAGAGTCCCTAGAGCAGCCTGAGACCCCCCTATCCAGTTGCCAAACAAGTTCGCAAAAAAGGTCCTGGGGGGGACAAGCCTCCAACCCAAACAGCCCACATGTTGAAGAGATGCCACACAGAGAGATCTCTTCAGAAGCACTCTCCCATGGAACATTATTCCAGAATCCGAGCATAGGGTCGGCAGTATCAAGAGCATTTGGATCATTCAGCCCTAGAATCCCTGTCCCTCGAACAGAGTGCTGAGATCCTTTCCAAGGTTCTTCGAACCGGATACTGACTTCCCGGTTCGCGTACAGGGACAAACACTGGTCCCGCCACTCCCATGGAAACATAAGGCCAGATTGGTTGTCTTGGGACATAAGGATCCCGATGTCACCCACGATCAACAGTGCAGTTCGTAGCGAGCCGGAAGGTTTCTGAGGGACGGGAAGCACTCGCAGGTGATATTACGGCGGCCTTCCTCAACGGGGATCCCCTTACGAGGGAACTCTACCTGAGATAACCGAGGACCGGTTTGAAAGGGCTTCATCCCAATCAGATCCTGAAAATCACTAAGGGGATCTTTGGTCTCCCGGACTCACCGCGCAAGTGGTGGAAACGCCTTCGAAGGGAGATGCTTGCTCTTCGTGTCGTCTTTGCAGACAAGACTCACATGTTTGCTCAAAGCGCTATAGACGTCAAGGTCGATGATACTGGAGTGTATGTTTCCAGGAGGCCTACGCCAGCTCCCGACTCTTCGAGGTCAAGATCGACAAGGGCCAGGACGGACTCGACGACGCCACGTATGAGCAGCTGGCGGACAACCAGTCTTTGATTGGGGCACTTTTTGGCTGTGCTCCCAGTTGCGGCCCGATCTGCCGGCCGTGCAGTGTTTCTCTTGCGCAACAGCTTCAAAAGAATCCCACGGTTGATGACATCAAGTTCACCGGTCAGGTAGCACGACGGGCCTGGGAGCACCGTGACAAGGGCATTTGGCTGTGTCTGTTGGATTTGAGTTCTTTGGAGTTTCGAGTTTTCCACGATTCCGCGTGGGCTAATGCTAGGTTGGATGGTGAGGAAGGCTTTCGTTTTTCTGAAGAGGATCATCGTAACGGCGCCATGGAAAGCACCCTACGATCGTAAGGCTAGGAAAGCCAAGGGTGAGAACTCTAAGGTGGCCAGCCAGTTCGGCATCCTCATCCTTCTCACAGACAAGAAGACCCCTGAAGTCCGGGGGCGGTGTCTGTAGCATCCTCAATTGGAAGTCTTCTGCGAATCCGCGTGTCTGCAGATCTAGTTTCGGGGCCGAGGCTACGGCTTGCTCTGAGGCCGTTGAGATGGGCCAGTACGTCCGTTCTTTCTTTCAATCAGTCCAGACTGGGCAGCTTCAGAAGGTCAAAGACCTTGCTGGGAAGCAGTTGTCATGTGTGACGGACTGCAAATCGCTGTGCGACCATTTGCACAAAGAGGGGGTCCCTCTGACAAACGTCTTGCCATAGACTCGCAGAGCGGAGCGATGAAGAGAGAGCTCCGCTGTTTTGGGTTCCTACTGGGTTCCAGCTTGCGGATATCCTGACTAAGCCTAAGAATGGAGACTCATGGTGGAGTTCTATCTTCGGGAGTGTTCGCCTCCCGTCCATACGCACTTGAGCCGGCAGAGCCGTGTGTCTCAGGAGGCTATGCTGATCCAACTGTTGATGTGGACACTTGTGAAGCAGTGTCAAACTAAGAAACCTGCTCTCGGGCGAAGCATCCCGAGGCTTTTGGTCCGAGGCTCCGAGGAAAACGAGCGCTCGCGTTGCACGCGAGGCCCCGGAGTTCCGGGTTGGTTTAGTTTGCTTGTGGTTGGGGTCCTGTCTTATTTTCTTGGTTTCTTGGTTAGGATTGGGGTTTGGCTTTTGGGGTTTGGGGCTTTTAGGGATTAGGACTTGTAGGGATTAGGGTTTAGAGAGATTGGTGTTTTCTCAGGGATGAACGTCGGACTTTTAGGAGGTTGGGACTTCTAAGGAAGAGGGCTTTGAGGGATTGGGGGTGCGGAATCCCCCTGACTGCAGGTATGGTCCTCAGCAAGTTCACTACTTGCATCTTGGGCCCTAGGCGCGTTCTCGAATGCAGCATTCATATTGCGCGGGTGTGGTTGGCTCAAGCCACCATTCTGGCCTGAGAAAGGCACAAGGATGACACAGCACAAATTGAGAAGAGGGCTCATGTGCCAAATGCTGCTATCAATTCTCCATGCTCCATGCAGTTTGAAGTGTACAGTTGAAAGTGCGACATGTGCAAGAGGCGTATGCCAGTTGACTACCAAGACCTAAGTTTCTCTGTCTTTTGCTGGCCTTGGTGGTAAAAAGGGTTCCTGTAACTGCGCTCCCCGCTCACGCGGGTTATGTGTGAGCTTACGTTGTACTTCTGAGGACCCTTAAAAGTCCCCGAAAGTAGGTGTGCCATGACCCAACCTTCCCAAACAGGCAGAGCCTTGCTGCAAGGTGAAATTGTGGGTACTAAAGATGATTTTCAGGAAGCAAGGGATGATGTGACACAGACAGATGTAGCTGCCGAAGAGGTAAGAGATCACATTGATGACCCACCTGTTGACCCTGCGTATACTTTTCCTGTGCGTCCACAATCGTTCGCTCCTGATTTGACCTTTGCAGCTGCCGGATCCTGGTTCAGGGTCAAACCCAATTGCGAGCAGTGCTGATGGAAGACCCGCAACAGGGCGTTCTCCAACAAAGGGAAACCTTGGCTAGAGCTGCTGAGAGCATGGTTCCTGACAATTTGCCGCAACCTGGTTTGGTTTGGGATTACTTTCAGCTGGGAAGAGGGTGCCAGATTACGCTAGTGCAGCCGGCGCTTGGCTGAGCATTGGGGATTCATTCGGGGGCTCAGCCCACACAGCCGCAGGCAACTGCAGTTGGACTGAGCCAGACTTTGGTCCCCCTTGATGGCAATGGTGCAGCAGGCTTTTCAATCCAATGTAATACCTGCGTTGGAACAGGGTTTGGCTGGTCAGGAGGTTGTGATGTCCAAACTTGAGCGTTTGTGCAGAGATCGTTCCATTGTGCCTCAGACTTTTGGGGGAATCAGTGGTTCAACAATTGCTCCACGTGCGGTAACCTGTAATGATCGTGCTCCTTTGGCAAGCGAGTCAGGAAGGAGTTTGACTTCAGCTGACGCAAGCCATGCTATTGTACAGTCCCCTCCCAGCGATGTAGGACGTACGGATGGAGCGGGTAAAGGGCTGGAGTGCGTGATGGCGACTGTAGGGGTGAGGGTCAGCAGTCCAGGCTTCCGATTGCGACTGGGGATGGCATTGAACAGCACAGTAGGAAAACGGTTGTTGATGGGGTGGAGTACGCCTGGCGGATCCCCAGCGGTCTACAGTTTGACAGGCTATCTCATGCTGTTGGAGCTAGTTTTCAGGAGCGACCGGGTGCGAGGGGAGCATGAGAGGGTGGGATCCTCTTTGGCTGCAGTGCTTGGGTTCAGAGCCCTTTCACTGCCACCTCAGCTGAAATTGAACAAGTCATTCGTAACATCCGACGTTCTCACAGCACAAGTCGTCGAAGCCCCAAGCTTCGCAGGTTATCACTCAACGTCCTCGGATTGTGTGTCCCACGATTCCCGGAGGCACGGCTATTCTGCCCAGTGCTGTGTTGGAGCCCTTGCAATCTTCTGTGAAGGCCGTGAGCTGTACTCAGCAGTATCCTCCTTGGCCTAAGTCGCGTGAGCCAACGGGGCTTTCTGTCCCATAGTGTCAGCTCGTCAGCTCATTGCCCTTGGATTCTGGCTTATCTGGACTAAGAAAGCCTGCCAACTCTTCGATGAGAAGGCGTCTCCATTCCAGTTTCGGTCGTGTCAGGTTGTCCCAGGGTTTCTCATACTTTGGCACTGAGGTCGATCAATAAGATAGAGCAGTCGAAATTGAGCAGGTATTCAATGGACGGTGCTTGCAAGATTCAGCCCAAACCGAGCACATGGCGTGATGAAATGCAGGGCCTTAAGCAGGCCCTTGACAGGAAAGCCACGGATCGGGCATACATTGAGCAATCGGACTACGCTCGCCTCGGGTTCAGGCTTGAAAATCTAGCTCACCCTACTGAGGTGTTTGGGCAATCTCATTGCATGTATCCTTCCCTGCGGTGTACCCCTGAATACAACAGCCTTGAAAGGCTTCTTGGTCCGGAGCAAGTCAAACTGGGTTGAGGTCTACTGGGGCATACTATCCCTAAAACTTTGCACTCTGGCGATTACTGAAAACCTGTGGCCAACTTGGCCCCGCGAGATTCGAGGGCCGGGCATTGAGTTCAAAAAGGGCGATAAGAGCTCGGATTGGGCTGCAGGGCAGCCAGGGTTGAAACAGGCTTTCGCGGAATTTGCGGAAGCCATCCTTCAAAGAAACTCTCCGGAGGTGGTACCTGGGGCCGTTGGGAATCAGTCCTTTCGGGATCTCATTCTTCTTGGATATATGCCTTTTCGAAAAGATTGTTATTCATACGCTGGCAGATGCAGAAAGGCATCATATTTTAGGCCAGAGATTACCGAAGCTTTTATTTTCAATCTGCTTGCTACTAGTAGCTTTTTGATGGCACGGGTCACATGTGAAGTTATGGCCTGCCGTCTTAATTCCTCTCAAGTTCTGTTCAGGTAAGATAGTGTGCCCATGGATTCAGCATCCCTGGGGCTTCTTCTTGGAGGAGCTGCTCTGGGGTGGATACTGCGCGGCTGGTTCCCAGATAAGCAGGAGTCTCCACGGTGTGTGTGTGCGAGTGCCATTGCAGCAATCCTCGATCAGCAGAGTCCTCAAGCGAGAGCATTTGGGTCATAGCCGGGGTCATCCTTCTGACCTTTTTGCTTCTTGGGGCAGCTGGTTTTGCCTTGGCAGTGAAACACACAGTGGTGCGTCGAGGAGAAGAAGGGAAGTTGCAATCCACTTGAAGGGTAAAAGTCGCGGTGTGTACAATCCAGCTCAGCCTTTGCATTCATTCTAGGTTGGTGCTGGCTGAGGTGAATGCAGCAACCTTTCAATATGTAATCCTTACTCCAGACTTGCAGCAACCTTTCAATATGTAATCCTTACTCCAGACTTGGACATGTACACGGAAATCCTGGATGGGTCAAACCCAGACGTTGTGGCTTTCCATGTTGCGGGACCAGGGGAGGATTACCCAGGGCGATACGCGTGGCCAACATAAGTGCCAGAGATTACGCCAGCCACATGAGAGCCGGTCGAGCCGGGGGTGGCCGAACGACTTAGGCGAGGTATGCCCGTCATGGTCCTATACCGGACGCATAGCTGGCGTGGCGCCAGTTCAGGCTCCAGCTGCTGCAGCAGCAGCAGAGCAAGGCGGGGCGGCGGCAATGGTGGGTCTTGGCAGAACGAAAGATCGTTGTGCCTCCTGCTGGTTGCGCTGGGGGAATACGGTCTCACGCAAATTGACTTGGATGGAGCCGGGGGAAGGGTCTGTCTCATCAAGCAGATTGGGGCGGAGGACGTTTCCAGTGTCTGTGAGGAGCGCATCACGATATACCGCGAGGGCGAGGCAGCGGATGGTGAGGACCGATACGTGGCAGACGACGATGGCCGTCAAGTTCATTGCCAATGGTGAGCGGAGAAGGGGTTTCAGGGAGACTGTTGATGAATTCACGGTGACCGAGATGGATGGCTTATATGAGCCCCGGACATGCCTGCCGTATCTTCAAGCCGTTAAGTCCGTAGCCGAGTCATCTTATGGGCAGCACTTGGCCTGGAAGCAGCAATGCCGAATCCCTGAAGGCAAGGTTCCAGAGCCATTTATGAGGATGAGATTCTGTCGCACATATTGGACACGGCAATCACGTATGATTGCCTGGCAGTTCCTAGGAGCACTTGTGCAGATTTGATAGAGTGGTGCATGTTTCTGCTGCATTAAAACCTCAAGGGTTTTGGTCAGAGAGGGTAGTTTCCTTCAATGGTCGCCTCACGCTCTCTTCTGCAGGGTTTACTTGTGGAAGCTCTGAGATTCGGGTTCGCAGTCTGGGGCCAGGATTCTACAGCGGAGTTCAAAGGTCCCAGGCGTGACGCGCATTGGCATCAGGATCAGACTCAGGTCTTCTGGGAAGCGGAGGCCAGGAACTGCACAGAGAGATTGCGTAGCCTGGCTGCTTGTGGGGTGGAGGTTGAAATTTACAGGGCTCAGTTGAAGAGCATCCCTCGCTGCAGCGTTCAAGAGGCTTTTCTGCTGGGAGTCCTGAGTGGAGTTTCTGCCGTCCTTGGGGGCATCGGCTTGTTTTTGGTCTGCTTCTTTTGGAGACGGAGTCGTCTAGATCCAATTATTGAGACTGGGTGGGGGCCGCTTAGAGCACCTTGGCGACACGACACCTCCGGGTCAGGATGGCCTCGCGCTGGCTGCCGCTAGACAGCGTGCTCGTGCGTTACGTGGATGACCCGGATCTGTATCACCACAGAATGGTTCTGAAGGGTTTGGAGGGAGACAGAGCTTGGGTGGTAACACCGGACAGGGAGACATTTGTCACTGAGCTGGCCACTGGGGAGACATATGATGACATAAAGCGGATGCACACTGGTCGCCTCCCCATGGGGTTAACTGAAGATGACACCTCTCTGGCTAAACATTCAGAGCAAGAGCTTGTTCGCAAGGCTGATTCCGAATCACAGCCTCGACCAGCTCGGCGCATCACTGGCAAGCTTGATGAGCAAGGGGTACGCCAACCCGTTGGAGGTCTTCGTGCACCTACCGGGGAACAGGTCGAGTCGCCTGGCCAGGTGTGGGTTGTCGTGTATAGCTCAACTGGAGACCGCTTGGGTGAGATCAGGTGGAGCCGCCGGCAGAACCGGGAACTCTGCGGGTGGGAGGCTTGGACTACAGGCTGTTTTCCAGAGGCGGGGCGACTCTTCTGGCGCAAGGGGTCTCCTCAGAGGGGGCCCCGCACCTCAGCGATTTGGTTCGGAGAGCATCGGGAGGTGATGAACCAACAGCTCCCAAGAAGGATGTTCGGGTGCTGCCGGTGATGTACGACAGCGCCGATGAGCGTTGGCGAACCTTGATAGAAGCAATGCCGGAGGTTGAGGAGATCGATTTTGATGATTTTCCACTGAGTGGTCCGCGTACCATTTTCCGTGACATGAAGCAGCTGCGCAGGTTAGGCTTTGATTGGGTCCAACACCATGAGTCCTGGATTCGCAAGAGTGGAGTGCGGCCAACAGATAGGAGCGTACACGAACACAGTTCCATCTGCCGTGCCTTGAACTTATCATGCTGTGCTATGACCAACTAAACTTAGCATCGCTGGCCTCTGCAGAAGCTTTAAATCGAAGACGTTCTCTCATCGAAATTGCGCATCAGGGAAGGCCGGATGCCCCGTCCTACGAGGCCGCCGAGGAGTACCTCGGCGTTGGGGAGGCTGCGGATGGAACGATTGTGGACCCCGCCTTGACGCAGCATGCGGCTAAGAGACAGGCTGCAAAAGCTGAGGTCCTCAAACAGAACCGTCTGGCGGCCGAGGAGAAGCGGCATCTTTACACAGGTTCCCCCAACAAACCGGACAAACCGGACAAGCCGGACAAGCCTGGCAAGGGCGAGAAGGGGAACAAGGGTGATGGCAAGAACACTGGCAGCGCCCCCTGAGTGGGGTATGAGTCTTGGTTTGGAGGGTGCCCAGGCTGAGACTCACTCGGATTTTAGCACCAAGCAGTTTTCCAAGCAACCTTCTGCGAAATTTGGGGATTTGTTTCCCTTGCCTTTTCCTAGTGATGAAGGTTATGCTGGGGGTTTGGGTTCTTTAGGTTCCAGGCGTGCTCGTCAAAGGGTCCGGCTGGATTTTCCGATACGTCTTCATCGCCATCGGCGCCTTTGAATTCAGCTCAGCTTAAGGCTTTGCAGCATGTTCGGTGTGCGCATAGAGAGCGTCCACCGCCTGTTGAAAGCGAAAGTCCACAGGCAGCGCTTCGGCAACTGCTGTGCAAGAAGGCAGGGACATCCTATAGCGGAGACCAGCCAGGGCAATTAGCTTCTTATGATCGCAGTCGACTTTCCTTGCCTCGAGGACAAGAAGCCCCGGCCACCTTGGCGGAGATACTCCCTCAGCGGGAGCGTCATCGACTTGAACACTTCGAGGAGGAGATGCTACTCACCCCTGAGGAGGCCGGGGCCGTACTGGAGGTTGGATTGGAGGGTGATTGCTACGTTGATCCATTGCTCTCTCACAACCCGATTAAATATCATGAATTCATCTCAGACCTGATCGACTGCAATCTCTTGTATTTCTGCAAAATGTATAGTTTCCATATGGCCCCATGTGATTTTCCATGCATGTGAACATGCAACAGCTTGACAGAGACTTGAATCTGTAGACGCTTTGGTTGGAGTGGAAAAGTTTCTCATGGTAGCGGAGCTACACCGGTCCTGATTTCTTTGTATCTCGGGTCGAAGTAGCTTCGTGGAGGCAGGACCCAGACCTCCGTAGGAGTAGTAGGCCCTGTAGTGTAGGATAGACCTGAGCACTGCTTTGGCAGCACGCACGGTCCTTCCTTGGTGTGCGGTGCAGCCGTCGGGCGGCCAGTACTAGTAGCTCCAGGGTGTCTTTGCAATCACGGCTACCGAGGGATCTTTGCAG
>CAJNIZ010009051.1:0-13862 GCA_905231905.1 Symbiodinium pilosum
GAACAACTTCGGGGCAAGCCTGACAGCCTAGCATGACCACACGTCTGATTCGCCCTGTGCGCGCCTTCACCGGTGGTGTGGCCAGAGCGTGCCTGCGAGACTGCCTCGACACGGCCCTCCTCACCTGCAGCGAGCCGCCCCGTGCGCTTCGAGCGGAGGAAGTGGAGCTGCACCGAGTTGGCCCGAGGCAGCCGCCTCGTTGCATGCGGCATTGGCCATTCATCTGCGTAGGACGTATGCCGTGGCTCCCCAAGACCAGACCTGTGCCTGCAGTGCAACTCCGGCAACCTCACTGCAGTGCATCGCTCAGCGCGGCCTTTCCGGACCTTGCTTGCAAGTGTCTGGCTTCTGACTCCAGCTTCTGCATCCCATCTCCCTACCATTCAGCATTGATGTAACCCCTGGCTGCGCCTTCTGCTTTTAGTACACATAGCTGCGCATGTTCAATCAAGCTTGTCATGGTGCCGTAGAGTTGTAGCCAGCAGGTTGCTGTCATGGGGAAGCTGTGAGTTTAGGGCGAGGCTTGTGTCGGAAGCAGTTGAAGTGTACGGTTGGCCCAAAACTGCGGTGTGCCCGCCGCCGCAGGTCACTTGTCTGGAGCACTTGAGGTCCTGCAATGACACCCCTGCGCTTGCAAGTGCCTCGTGCACGACGCAGCTGCCAGCCGCTCGCTGGCACCAGCCGGTCAAGTACTTCGAGAAGGCCACCTTGCTGCGGAATCTCTCCCAGTGCCGCTGTGCTGTGGATTGCCTCGTTTGGCCGTTTGGTTGCACTGCTTGCACACCCTTGCAGCACTGCCCGTGATCCATGCTGCCTACAGCAGCTTCCCTGTCAGTGTTGCCCGGCGCATTGCAAATTGGATTTGAATCTGTACCTCACAACAGAGGCTGTTGCACTGGCACAGTACCATGCCAATTGAACAAGCCCACCAGCTTACGTCCTTTGGTGGAGGGGGCTTCGTCGTATTTTGCCAAATGCCTGCGCATTCAGCTGCACCTTGTGGTGCGGCCTGGGCGACTTGCCTGGTCTGTTCCAGCAAGCCCGAACGAACCCAGCACCACCTGCAGCGTCTGCAAGCCTTCGCAAGCCTTGTGCGACGGGCACGGCAAATCTCGACACCACTCAACGGAGCTTGGAGTCCATGCGCTCTCGCTTGACACCGGGTTGACATTCTTGGCTTTCCAACCCGCATTTTACTCGGGATAAGAAGGGTTCCCCACTGTAGGGGTGACGGAGGGCATGTCCGGCAGTATTTGAAACCTGCTTTGAAGCAGACGTCGTGAGGCAGGATGTGGCTGCTGTCAGTTCCCAGCCACCTGGCGCCAGCCAGACCAAGCATGCTGCATCCATCACATCGTTGCCCTCATGCGTAGACTGTCCTTTTAGAAGCAACGCCTTGTCAGCGCCGGCTGCTCCAGCCGACGATGTCCAGTAGTCTCGGCGTGGCTCACACGCTGTAAAGACAGAACTTCAGACCTGAGGCAACGACGGCGATGCCTTTGCTGCAGCCCCACGCTACGAGTCCGCATGCGCTTGTGGTGCGGTGCACGTGAATTCATTTGGGCTGGATTGCTGCCTGACCCTCGTGCCCGGCACTTAGGCGGAGGGCTGAGGCTCACCATTGGGTCCAGGGCCTCAGAGCTTGCCAACTACCTGGCTAACCTGCTGCAGGCTCTCGCAGCTACCCGTGGCGAGCGGGTGCTTGCTCACTCAGAAATCCTCACGTCCTCGAGGGGAAGCACGCGATCCATGCTACCCAGCTGACGCATGCTTTGCAAGAATGAGTCACGGATCCAAGATACCAAGTCTAAAGCGCCAGATCACTCAAAGCTGCAAACCTTTGCAATCTGAGGCATGCATCCGAGGCATGCGCAAACTGCGTGCTCAAGCTGGCCAAAAGTGGACATCCTGCTTTCGGGCGTCTCCAGGCGCCAACCCAGCCCCCGCCCCGCTCGGCTCGACTTTGGACTTTGACGCCCCAGTGCTTGGCCTCAGCAAGTGCGCTCCACCTGCCACATGCCACATACGCCTTGCAGGGCCTCGTGTTTCATGCTGCTGTCCATCACCATCCACTCATCTTGCATGACGCCTGTGCTCACAGCACCTTCATCTGCAAGCTGCAAGGAATGTGTTGGGACTGGCAAGGAAGCGAAGGCTTATGAGACTTTCTCGCCATGAAGCCATGCCACTCTTAACAGACGCGCTGCGGCGCCATCGCCTTCGTGTGTGCGTCTGGTGTCCGCCCTATGCTTTTGCAAGCGGGGATGTCCAGTGACTATCCATTGTGAATGGAACAGTCAGCGCCCTTGCATGGCTCGACCCTTAGCTTTCCCCAAGCTCAACATGTAATTTGGTCGATGGCCGCATGGTACGGTCATGCAGGAAATCTTGGCAGTGCGTGGGGACGGTGAGGGTACAGGGACTACGTGGCGACTTAGATGGAGGCCGGAGCTGTTGTGCTCTTGTTGTGTGGGGTCTGAGCATGGTAGTTGCAGCCTGGAATGCGGCAAAGTGGGTTTGCGCGTGACTGAAAAGGTTTTCATGTTGCGCGGCTATCATTGTCAGTGCCTCGTGCCTAGCGCATGTGTGCAGCCCAACGTGGCTCACCCCAGCTTTCGAAATGCTGCTCCGGTGATGGCGCATGTTCCTGCAGCCTGAGCCCGCGCGGCACGCGCTCGGCAGCGAGGCCTTTTGAGGCGCGTGCTATATGAGGTGAGCATTACGGAGCCCTTGCTGATCCAGGGTTTTCAGATGTGGTAGGCGCGATCGGAGCCACATCCACAGAGTGTTCAGCATGCTGAATTTGCACACCGTGCACACAGGTTGTGACCAGGATGGTCAGTTGATGCTGCCATGCACCTGGTCACAGCATCCCCTCAGCCATCGAGGAAAGTTCCTACAAAACATGTCTGGGTGCAAGTGGGACATATTCTGAATTCAGGGAGGAAGCAATCCAGATCCCCCCACCACCCCATTCCAAAACCAGTGCACTCTGGCTTGGTTTTACTCACTCCCGTCTGCACGGCCTCCAGGCAGTTGGTGCCTGCGTTTAGAGGATAGATCTCCAATAGCAATTTATCACTTTCGGCACATAGGACGTTCCAGGCCTGCGTTAAAGAGTAGTTTTGCGAACTTGGTTCTGTTGCAGCCTTTGGAGATCTCGGGGGTCTGAAACGCAAGCTGGAGCGGAGAAACTGGACTGTCAAGACGCATAATTTGTAGCTTACCTTGGGCCTGAAGGGTTTGAATTGCCTGTTCGCAAGGCAGCACGAGGGTATGTTGCAACGCTGCAGCCAGGATTGAGCACCGCCAAGCTTTTCAGTCCCTGCGCTCGTCTCCGTGGAAACTGCCGCGAGGATTCCAGCGCGGTCTCATTTCCATCGCTCTGCCACTTCTGCAAAATTCTTGCACGTTTAGAAGAAACAACCGGAGGGGGTGACGGTCTCTGATAAAACTGAATCGTGAGATGTGAGAGCCTTGCAAAACCTGTGAGCAAGCTCCGCTTCATAGACGTAATCTTGCCTTTTCTTCTTTGCTCTCCTTGAACTCGGCTGCAAGGAGGTCGGACGCAGTCGCTTCTTTGAGCCTGCCTTTGCTCTGCGAGCTCATCCTATAGGCCCTTGAGCAGTCGCCCGGCGGGCCCGGCAGTCGTCGGAGCATCCATGGACAGCGGCATTCCCTATCCTAGTGGCACGCAATGGCTGGAAAGCATCAAAACCAGCCGAGCTCTGCAAGCTCTACGTGGCCTTGCAGGCAGTCGCGAACCTGCGCAGCCTGTGCAATGCATGCTCTGGCGAGCTGCTGGAGCGAGCCGCCAAAGCCACAGACCATGATGTTAGCCTGTTGCGACGACTCCGCACTGTCTGCACTCTGCCCTTGCAGCGAAGCAGTGGAGAACAAGGTGCAGTGGAGATTCTACACCCCGTGCAGCACCAGAGCCGGTGCCAACATACTTGTAGCCCCAGAGCTTGCAACAACCACTGCTGGCTTCTTCTGCGCCGCCGCCACGGGCCGCTTCCATGAGAGACCGGCATGAAGCTCACGGTGGCGTTGCAGAAGAGTCCATGCTTGGTCCTGCGTGCTGTTTTGGGGCCACAGGACCCTGGCTTTCTCGCATCCCTTGCAGCAGCAAGGGTTTGATCCTGGTCAAACCTTTGACAGGGCATTACGATAGTAGGGTGATAATCCTCACAGCTTCCACTCTTGCGTTTAACTGCAAGCGAAGCCCCAGCTCCAAAGGCTGTAGCGTGCTGAGCGAAAGCTGCAAAGCCCATGCTTGCTTACTTTCCAGATGCACTGAGTCCAAGTCATGTTCTCACTGGCAGTCTTTGAGGGATGTTGCCTTACTCACAGGCTCTCGTGAGCAGCTGTGCTGCCAGAGTTTTGCTGCAAAGCGTCCCTGTGCTGCGTGATTGCTCAGGTGGCGTATGTTTGGAACAATCAGCATCCATGCCATAAGACCGTCGCCATCTGGCGCACGCCTATTGCAGCCCTGCAGATACCAATCTGACGGTTGACAGCAATGTGCGCATCCCATGTGCAATAGCATGCTCCAGCACCTGCGTAGACGCTGCAGAGCCCAGTCTTGATTGCATCCTTCGTATGCGGGGTCCGTCGAGTGTAAACCACGTGCTCGCTGCTGTTCTTTGAGGGATGTCGCCTTGTGCATTGGTTCTATCCAGTGCTGTGGCACTGTGTAGGTGACCGTAGGTGTGCCCGAGACGGCCCAGTGCTGCTCTGCACTTCTGCACTTCGGCGCTGCTTGACTTTAAGCTGACGTCAGAAGCCAAGGTTCAGACTTGTTGGCCAGGTTTCGTATAAGATGCATGTTGAGTGCAGATTTTCTGTTGCATCGCCGAGCAGAATTGTATCGGGCTGCAACGCTCATCTCAACGCCTACGCCTAAGCCTGGCTGCAAGACAATTTGTTGCAAAAGGCTTTTCCGCGACTACTGCGAAGGGTGATTCCTAAATTGTAACGTGATTGCGGAAAGTCTTAGTCTGACCGGCGATTGCTTGTGTTCTCACGAGCAGCGCTGCTGCGTAGGCCGCGCAGTCCGTGCTGGAAGCAGTCAGTGCGAAACCGTTCGTGAGCTACCCTTGTGGCAACTGAGATCCATGCAGTGCACCAAGCACGTTCAGCAAATACTCGCATGCAAAGAGCCTGAGCCGGACAGACACGCTGCTAGCGTGATGTGGCAGGTCGCTGACGACTCAGCATTTTGTGTGTGCTGCAAGCCACCATCACCGTGGCGGCCTACAGGCGCAGCCAAACAGGCAGTCGAAGGATTAGCAGTTCGCTTTGATCCAAGGCTTATGCTCAGGGCAGACTTGACAGCCAGCTGAAGACCTTGAGATGCTGGAGTTGGCGCCGCGATTCACTCGCAAGACAGTGATCCTTACTAGGATGCTCGTGGTGGTGCAGCAGAAGCTGGTGAGCTTTCAGTCATGCCAGCTGGCAAATGACGAGTCGACCTTTCAAGAAAGTGCACTGAGAGTTAGGTTGCGAATGCCTCTCGTATTCCAGCTGCTTGCAAAGGATGAGCTGTCGGATCTCCTGTTTTCCAATTTAAGAAGGGCTTGGGACTGAAGGTGGCTTGGCACTGCTGCAGCTTCTCCTTTCGGACCATGATCTCTAGAGCTTCTCACAAAAAAAGGCGTGGCAAGTGGTAAGTCAGCGGAGTTGAGCGTCCCAACTCCGAGCATCACAAGGCAACCACACAGTCCTACCTCCACGTCACAGTTTCCTGGCCAGACATCTATCTATTTGAGGACTACCGCAGAGGCACAGAGGAGTTTGGTAAGCACTCTGTCCTGCCGGCTCGCGCATGGTGCGTCGTTCGGGGGCGTGCACTGAGAGGGCGGTCACGAACGCCTCGCGCATTCCAGCCGATTGCAAGAGATGAGTTGTCGGACCTCCCTGTAAGTTCAGCTAGATATGCTTGTCGGAGCCGGAACGTCCGAAAGCCCCCGGGATTAAGCGTTGCTGTCTGCCCAGTGATTTTCACTAATGTGCAGCCGGAGAATCTCGCGAATGAAAGTGGCTCGCGCTACTGGAGCTGCTGCTCGTGTCGGACCATTCGCTCACGCACAAATTTGAAGAAGGCAGTGTGCGGTGCATCGGCGAAGTTGAGCAGCCAAACTGACAGCTGCCATAGTGGGTCTACGCAGTCCTAAGCTTTTCCTTCCAAAATCGGTTGGCCTGCGATGTCCGGGGTTGTTGATCTTGTTGCTGGTGCCCTGCCTGATGGCGCTTGACAGTCACCGTGCTCCCTGGCACATTGTAAAGTCCAATGCTCAGGCTTTTTAGCCAAACGATGGGGATGTGCAGGCAGCATGCTGCAGGCATTCTGCTGCAGAACGTGAGCCTTCACTCCCAAAAGACCACATGTATAATGACCTCTTGGCAGAGAGTCCTGTCCTCCGAAGATTTCCTTTGATGACGCTGGTCTGACGTGTGGGTTCATGTGCTGTTCAGGACGAATGCATTCAGCCTGCTCTGCAGGAATTTTCAGGCTGCCGGATACTCTAGCTGGAGCAACGGTCGACTCATGCATTGGGTGATGTTTTCCGGCAGTACGTCCGGGGCAAGCACTTCCATGTCTTTTGAGAACACACTGCGAGGAAGAACAAAGCAAGCGATCCCGACCACCGATTCTAGCGACTCTAGTGAGGGTTGGCAGCTGCCGTTGTGGCAGCGACATGAGTGAAAAGGTTGCCATGAGGCACAAATTTGGGCTAGCAACCTCAACCAAACTTTGTACAGCTTCCTTGGGAGAGCAGTTGTCACCAAGAGACGTGCTGTGATAAGGTTGTTGCTAGGGCAAGCATTGTGTTCTAGAACTGCAGGCAAATCCAGCGACGCAGAGAGGATCATCACCTTTTTCTCGTCGGCTTTGTCAAGCAGATAGTCATGAAAACTTGCTGCTGTTGCTGCTGGCACCATTGCCGGGCACAAGGTGACATGCTTGCCTCAAGAACAAAGTATGAGGCAAGCTTGTCAGCCACTCTTTGTACAACATTGCCGGTAGTGCGGCTATCAACCAGATACGTGTTATGATGTTGCTGCTGTAAAGGCAGGTCTCCTTGTTCTCCACCATGGGCGCATGCGGCGACGCAGAGTGGATGACTCGGTTCACCTGCCGCTTCACAGGGTCTTTTCTTGGGCCGGAGGGCACGTTGTGAAACTTTGTTACATTTGCTCCTCGACTTGTCGCGGAGCAGAAAAGCAGAATTTGGAGCGAGCAATCTCAACCACTCTTTGCAAAAACGTTGTCAGTAGCGGTGATATCAGTGAGGGATGTGCTGTGATGAGGTCGCTGTGAAGGCATGTCTGGTTCACTATCGCTCGCGCATGCAGCGCCGCAGTGTAGATGACTCAGTTCAGCTGTCTTTGCACAGGGTTTTTTCTTGGGCCGGAGCGCGCGTTGTGAAACTTCGTTACATCTGCTCTTTGGGTTGTCGCGGAGCAGAAAACCAGGTAGCTGCTACAAAGCAGAATTTGGAGCGAGCAACCTCAGCCAACCTTTGCACAATGCTGTCAGTAGCAGCGATGTCGGTCAAAGATGTGCTGTGATGAGGTCAATTTAAAGGCATGTCTGGTTGATTGCCGCTGCGCGTGCATGCAGCGCCGCAGTGTAGATGACTCAGTTCAGCTGCCGTTGCAAAGGGTCTTTTCTTGGGCTGGAGGGCGCTTCAGCTTTGTGCAGCGAATATTTGCAAAGGTTTGTTGCAAATTCTCGTCGCACGGCCATGTACCACAGGACATGACATTTGTATAGTTACCAAGAAGCCGAAGTTTCAGCGTGCCAAGTTGACTACCCTCCTCTCCACCAGTCAGTGCTCAACATCTGCTGTATCACACCTGTCACATGCAAATGCGGTGTGATGAGCTTAGTGTAAGTCGTGGAGATGACGGCTGTCACCCGGCAATATGCTTTGATGAAATTTAGGTCTCTTAGTCTGCAGGCACAGCCACATGCAGCGTTCAGGTCTACAGACAGCATGACTGAGTGTGGCCACTGCTTCCAAGACAGTTTTTTTGTGCCGCAGGATATGGCAGTGTTGTTAATTCAACCGATTATTGCAAAAGCTCACTGCAACTGCCCGCGGCACAGCCAGCGGCCACGACACAGCAACCCAAAGGTGGCCTTGAAGCAGAAATCTGAGCCTCGCATGTCCGCGACCTTTCTCTCGACCAGCCACTGCTCAGCATTTTTAGGACACATGGTGTTATGAGCTTGGCGTAAAGGCAGGTCTGATAGCCTGCCGCTGCGGCTGTCGCAACTAAAAGCAGCGCCGAGTGCATGACTCAGTACTGCTGCCAGTTCTGCGAGTGTCTTCTTGTGCCCTTGGGGTCGTCTAGAAATTGTACAGGTTCGTTGCAGCTGCTCCTGGCGCAATCTCCAGGCAGAAGACAATACGACTACCCCTTAAGGCAGAATTTGGCACGAGCAATCTCAACCACCTTCTGCACAATGTCATCGGAAGGGCCCCTGTCACCTCACGATATGTTGCAATGAAGTTGGTTTAAAGGCATGTTTGGCCGTTCGTCTCCATAGGCAGGCAGAGTGCGCGGTTCAGTTCAGCTACCGCTGCGGGAGTGTCATCTTGGGTGGAGCTGTTCATCTGAACGGATTGTCATGAAACCTTGTTGCATTTGCTCCGGAGACCATTGCCGCGGACAAGGCAAAGTCGCAACCAGAAGGCAAAGCTTGAGACAAGCAGTGCCGACCACTGTGGGCACAAAGGCGTCAGGAGGGCGGCTGTCACTTTGCGAGGTGCTGTGATGAATTTGGTGTAAAGGCAGGACTTGTTGTTTGTAGTTATAGCCCCATCCAGCTTCCAGCGCCGCAGAGTAGATATGATGGTTTGGGTTACTGTTGCCAAGGCCGTCTGATCGAGCCGGAGAGCTCGCAAGTCTTGTGAATCAGATTCTGGCAACTGTCTGCCATTCTCAGACTGCAGACGCCAGGCAGAAGTGCCAGGAAGCTGTCTCAATGACCCGATCCAACAGGACCCATGGGCGTTCGGCTTCTGCACGGCCGGTTTAGTTCACGGGCCCCTCCCATGAGCCGTTTGCCGGTGCGGTCGGCCTGAGAGAAAGGAGGCAGGCTTTAGATTCAACAATCGCATTCCTTTCGCATGAGGTGCTGCGCATCTGTGACCAAGACATCGCTGATAGTGACGTAGTCTCAATTTCTTTTCAGCTACTCTGCCACATGTGCCGCATCCAGTCCTCGGCGCAACCTTGCGTCTTTGCTGCAGAGGCCATGTGCAAAGGACACTCCAGCTACTTGCGGCTCTTGCTGCGTAGGGTTTTGGCAAAGGACCGGTCATGTAGTCTGCCTGGTTCAATTTCACAAGAACATTTTTACCCAAAGGGTAACATAGCGACAATCCAAAGTTTCCCGACAAGTGTGAAAGACCTGTTCCCAGGCTACTAGGTCGCAGCACTCAGTCAATTCAATTGTGTTAAGTTCTTGTAGAAACGGGTCCCACCCGACATTGGCCGCTGAAACTGTGGCATCAGTAAGTTGCCTTGAATTGCAGAAGCACATCCGAAAGCATGTCCATGGAGCATCAGCCAGTTCAAGGATGTCTACGAGGCCGGAGTGAGCAGTGTTAATGTCTCAGTCTGGGCATCACGCGGGCAAAAGGCCGTGTGTTTCAAACATGCAGGGAACAATTTCGACAGTCCTCAAAGCTTAAGTTAGCCTGTTCCCATGTCAGTACTCGTTCAAACTGAGTGCGCGCGTGGCTGACATGGCGGAGGATGCAGCCATAACTATAAGCACTGTGCGACTTTGAGGTAGATGCACCTGACGTCTCTTCTGAGCAGGGAAAATCTCCCAAGGGTATCCAGGTGTGTAGCCCTGTCACGCGCCAACTTCACCGACCTGCATCAGCCAGGATGATGAAGCTTGAGGTGAAATCGGCCTTGTGCCGGGCACTGACGCTGGTGAGGTATGTTACAGTTTACTCGAGGAAGGCTGCACTCGCTTGCGAGAATGGCTGGGCTGCAGTGTTCTGCGAGTTCAAGACTGTTGGTTCTCCAAGCGTCTCGCACAACAACTGCAGAATGCAATAAAGCCCACCTCAGCGGTCAAGACCTCCGATTTGCACGCCTTTTTGCTTGTGCCCTTGCTGCCTAGCCTCCCCAAGACCAGCCTTGAAGCTTCTGCTACTCTTGTGGCTACCCTTATGCCCAGAGCAGCCATGTGTTTTGTACGTGATGGATGCCACCCGGAACATGCCCATAGATTTGCGCAGTAAGTTGCACTTCAAATTTGGTGCGCTGGTAGCTGTGATAGCAGAGGATGCTTCCGTCACCATGTTGGAGTGGACTCTCCCGAAGCCCCCTCAAAGCAGGGCACAGTTCTCACAGGTCCCCGGATCCACTCTGAGAGTCAGCCATACATTGCGCAGCCTGCCATCACACATAAGGCTCACAAACTGACAACAGCCTTGACAGTCAAACTTGTGGGAATCGGGCCTTGGACTGGGCTTTGGTGGTCTTGAAGATAGTTCGGGACTGCAAATACGCTGCAGCCTGTACGAAGTTGCAGTCAATGCCTTCGATAACATTTGGGCCGCAGTGTGCTCCAAGCTCACGTCCGTCGTTCTCCCTAACTTCCCCAAGCCTCCCCACGTTTGGGGGTTTCGATGCAACGCCGTGAATCCTGCCTTGGCCCAAACCTCGCACTTGCAAATTTGCTATCATCTAAGTGGCTGTGACATGCCTTAATGCTTCCCTTCGCGGCGATGGCTCCAGGTGTTGCCACGTGATGAAGGCACTCCACAGCGCGGGTTCGTAATACGTGTTCGTGCTCCGAGCGAGTCAAGATACTGCTAAGCCAATGGGGCCGATCTGCTATTGTGCTTAAACCTATGAAGCCCGAATTCCCCAGTCAGGCCAATGGAGCCATGCGCTTGGCTTTTTTGTTCGGCCCCTGTTCGTGCATACAGCCGCGGCTGAGGTGTCATGGACAGCTTGCTTGGCATCTGTGGTGCACGGTTTCAACGCAGCGACGGCGCTGCGGAAAAGTGCGATCTCAGCACAGGACCTGGTCATGTCGCCTACAACCTGTTTTTGCGTTGTTTTTGTACGTATGTTGAGCTGCCTTCTGAGATTTGTACGCCCCATAACACACCCCAACCTATGATGTGATTATGAAACACTCCCGAGAAAGCATCAGGTGGCACTTCCGCCAATAAGTTGCGTAGATCACTTAGATTGGACATGTCCTGAAGAGCTGAGCAACCCCCATTGCGAATGCTGAACTCCTCTATACAACCACAAATGCTGTGCTTGCTCTGAGCCCCAAAAATGATCGATAGCATTGAAATCGACGCGGTCAGCCAAACTAGTTCGCACCAAGAATAGCCAGCAAAGCAAGGGGTGGGACGAAGAGGGGTATAATGTTGGGATAATATTGCATGAATAAAGGGATAATATTGGAGTAACATCAGGGTAATATTGGGGGAAGTATTGGGGTTATATAGGGATAATGGAAAAGAAAATGGAAACGCAGAAGCAGTCCAGTTCAGAGCACGGGAAAGTCCTGGACCACCGGCCAAGGCCTACAGCGAAACTAAGAGACCCGGACCCTCGAGCCCCAGATACCTGAGGGTAGAGTGTTTAGGGTTTAGGGTATAGGCTTTAGGGTATAGAGTTCAGGGTTTAGGGTATCTGATGATATCTGTATATAGGGATCATGGAAGAGAAAATGGAAACTACTATATGTAGTATATTGGGGTTATATAGGGATAAATGGAAAAGAGAGGAAACTATTATTTAGGGTTTAAGGTTCGGGGTTTTGGGCCAATATGTACTATAGTCTAAATTCCTGATAGGGGGGGTATATAGGGGATTATGTAGGGGACTACTATAGGGGTTATTAAGGGGTATACTAGGAGTTTAGACTATGGCTCATATAGTCCTCTTTTAGAAGGACCTTTTTGGGTTGCCATGTTATTTTCCGGGAGCAGATCTACAGACTGCGGAGCCCAAAGTAAGTGTTATCTACAGGCTTTCGGGCCCAAAAAACCCAAACACCAAACCCCGAACCTTCAACCCTAAAAAGTAGTTTCCATTTTCTTTTCCATGATCCCTGTATAACCTCAATATACTATATATATATATATTAGTTTCCACTTTTTTCCATTATCCCTATCTAACCCCAATAATTATACTATATAGTAGTTTCCACTTTCTTTTCCATTATCTCTATATAGCCCCAATAGACTCCATAGTAATCGTGGTCATTATACTGGTCTATCTAAGTTCCTAAGACAGTGTTTTCGCGAAGTGCGCTCTCCATCGGGTGCTGCATTAGTTGGAATGTTATCATTCTGTTTGGAAGTTAATCTTGTAGGAGATTGTGTTGTTTCTTGCTGTCGGTGCTGGGTGGCTGATGTTTTGGCTTCCGTTTCTGGCATAAGTCTTGGATGGAGCGGATAGAGCTGTGACGATCAATTGGCATCACGAGATTCCTTTTCGACTCGCATGTTGCATTTCTTGGAAGCATTTTTCCTGCAGCCGTTCCGCTTCCATTATTCCCAGTTGCAAGTCCACACCCCACTAAGTAGTTGCTTGTTGCAAGCAAGGCAAAAGGCGCAAGAGAAGCCACGCAATACAAGGTTTCGGTTCTGGGGCCAGTCTGCGTACACAGCTTCAAACCCTATACCTGGATCCGTCAACCTTGAATCTTGATCTGGAAAACCATCGACTTTGCTTTGCACCATGGTTCCTTGCGGTAGCCGAAGATGACGCAGCAGCCTACAAGCATGACCTGAACGGGCCACCCCTGGCTGTTTCCGAGCTGATACGTACGGTTATAGGGTTTAGGGTAGAGTCAAGGAGTCAGGAGGACAAGAACATGGAAAATGATATGGCAACATCTAGATATATGTATATATATATACACACAGGGATCATATTTAGGGAGATTGCCCCAACAGTGAGGAATCAGATGGAAAAAATTGACAGTGAAATGGAAACTGGGGTCCTACGGTGGGGTATGGGGATTAGGCTGCATATGACGGCTTGTCAAAATTATGGTCCCTAACATTAGAGTCCGTACTACAACGGAGACCCAAGAGCTTTGACAGCCTACTGCACATGGTCGTTTCGCACAAAACCCTAAACCCTAAACCCCCTTATGGGNNGGTATCCCTAATTTGGGCAACCCCTGGAGAATCTCCGGGGTCCCTGAGGGCTACTTTCGAGAATTGTCAGACCTAGGGCGTGTGTCTTCAGCAACAGCTTTGCAAATGGGGTGTTGCGCTCCAATCTGGGCATGCTACAAGCAAGTATTTGTAGGTGCGTGGCCATTAAAGTACCGAATGAGCAAAGGGGAGTTTCTCCAAATTGGTCCGTATCTGGGGTTATGTCAAGTAAACCTTCACTCGTTGTTGGAAGACTGCTTCCGCAATCGCATATACATACTGGAAAGTACGCATGTTGGCGCCTACCCCCTATTCACGTTGGATGATGCCCGCTCAGACGTGCACATTCTCAATGTTTTTGCGCATCCTGGGCCAAAATCCTAGGTTCGACAGCACCAATGAGAAGCAAGCGAAGGTGTGGGCGGGCGTTGAATTTAAACTGGGCGGCGGAGGCTGATTTTACCTTGCAAGACACCCATATGAGAGTTTTTCTTTAATTGGTCTAAAACAGGTGCCAATATCAGCCAGCAAGCAAACCTCTCATATATCAAGACAGGTTTCCTGATTCGGTCAGACTATCTTATTGGCTTTTTTAGATACCGCACACACTTTGAGTATCTAATGCTGTTGTTGTTTTGGTGGGGGGGGTGGTGGTGGTGGTGGTGGTGGTGGTGGTGGTGGTGGTGGTGGTGG